>JAGDQP010041130.1:5936-17025 GCA_022664845.1 Lepisma saccharinum | reverse complement strand
TATGTAGGCTACGTACAATTAAAAGTTAATGGACAGTCCAACTCATTACATATAAAGTGGTATTTAAAGAGTTACACTTGTTTGAGAGTCGTATAAAAATATACTGTTAAAGAGAAAGATTTGAATACTAACCATGAGAGTGCAAATCACGTTTATACCTAACAGTCAGATGATCGAGTGCAGTGTTTTAATATGTAAGCAGCTACACGAGGAACGAAATGTGTACAGTACAACCAAAACCTGTAAAACATCTTGCATCACAAGAGCCATCTCACGTTTTGCATGTTGGAGAAGGAGATTACAACTGTGTTCTGCTCTGCTTATCTTAGCCACTTAGGCACGCTTCTGAACGTCAATACCTTCTTCAAACATTGACAATTCATAAGATTTTTCACGGTTATTTTAAGCGATGATACTCTCTCACTGCATGCAATATCTTATTACAATTTCCGTACAGCTATCTTCAGTTTATTTCCGGCAATATTACATCAGGGGTTCCTTCAGATGAAGGGAAAGGATAAGCTTTGTCTGTATTCGGTTTCATCTACAGAAAATATGCTATTAGTAGGGCTCGTAACGTTAAATGTTATCGTGCTTCTGACGGACTGAGAATAATGCCAACTACTATCTTCAATTCATTTCCGGCAATATTACATCAGGGGTTCCTTCAGATGAAGGGAAAGGATAAGCTTTGTCTGTATTCGGTTTCATCTACAGAAAATATGCTATTAGTAGGGCCCGTAACGTTAAATGTTATCTTGCTTCTGACGGACTGAGAATAATGCCAACTACGATAAAAATTCTTTTTACCTTAAATTAAAGCAAAACAAGCGTGAGTTTTATTTTACAGTGTTTTGAATTATTATGATTTTTACGCATTGATGATTGCTCTTGGGTCATTTCTTGTCGTATTTACAACTTAACTCTTATTTTCCAATATATATTTTTTTGTTTCTGTATTTGATTTAACTTTTCACAAAATGCTATTTATCAAATACTAGTATTTCCGCATGTGCTAAGTTTTGCGTTTGATGAAACACTGGAATCACATATTGTTCCCTATGAAATATCAGCTAATATGTAATTTTCTCCAAGACAACTTCACAGGTTGAATTTAGTGACTTAGAAACAATATATGTGTTAGTGGTATGATAGATCATAGTGATAAATTAGGGTACATCAAAACGCAAAAAGGTTCTATGTATACAATTAACGAACTACTTTTTCTCTGAATTAACTATACCATTCAGCAATAATTCTGCACCATTTTTGATATATTGATGACTCTTTAAGAATATAATTTAAATTTAAAAGAGTACACTAAGAGTGTCTGAAGACAAAGAGTACACTAATACAAAACAGAAATGGTGAAGAAGACAGGAAGGAAAGGAGAGAGGGAAGTTCCCTTTAAAGAATTTGCTGCTATCGATATAACACAAGTGATGATGGACAGTACTTTTGGCGAAGTCCTGTAATCCAGATATCTTGGAGGCAAGATAAAGTGGCGGAATTAGGTCGAATTCGTGTCGAGTGGTATCACATGTAGAACTGAACATGCACATTCCGCCACGGATTTAAGCTTGAACCAGGTTCGGATCCCACACCAACCTTATGTCTCATCCCTAAAATCTCCGTGCTCGATTAGGAGAAAAATAAAAAATCTCATCAAGTATTTTTTTCAAGAGGTGATCGCGGCTATTGCCTTCCTTCCACAACACGAAATATATTCCTCTAAAAGTTAGTAACTGTATTGCTGTCTGGGGAATGTTAAAAATAATACCATAAAAGATTTTAAAAATTGCATGATTCACTCCTATATAATTTAGAGACATTTTTGAAAATGTTGAGAGAGTGCCCCATCATAAATATAACGCTTTTTCATGATGAGCCCCCTAAATTATAAGTAATTATAATATACTAATAAAAATTCAAGCTGAAAATTAAAAAAAACCAGGGAAGAGAAGCTGAACTCTTTAGCCCTGTTGTTGAGTCCACGTTCTTGTAAAAAGTGCATTTCGAAGAACTTATTCAAAGTTTTGCATCAGCAAAGTGCAGAAAAAAGCCTTTTAGATACTACTGTGTATGTCCTATTTTTATATCTATATTACATTTCGAAACTAAATACGAAAAGTTAGTGAGCAATTGTAAATAAAAAAAAAAAGTTAAATGTTTATTACTACATAATCCAGAATGTTCTTTTTAAAAGGTGTATTCAGTAGATTCAGTTTTGGTTCACAGTTACTAAACCTTTTTTTTAATGGAGCCCCATGTAATTTCCCACTCCAGGGACCTCAATGGTCTTAATCCGCCCTGACTGTGCTGAACAGATTACGATAGGTGTGAGAACTGCGTGGAGTGCATTTTGTTTTTAAAACAATACAACTTTCAGCAAAGGTAGCTAAAACGAGCTTTAAAATTGGACGATTGATAAAACAAAGAAGCCTCATCAACAGCTGCAAGGAACACATTGCAAGCAGGTGTACCGAAACAACTTTCAATAAGAAATGAAAATGTTCACCCAGTGAGTAAGTGATTGAGTGAATTGTATAACCGAAAGCACGTATAGCGGGTTCTTCATCCTGCTAATAGGGTTAACGTCTTCAATTTCATTGCAATTTGAAAATCTACTTTTCCGCGCTGTTAGAATCGTTCCACTGCCCCAAAACAATTAAAGGGGAAAGAAGACAATGAAGCAGGAGAAAGTTTTGGGTTATCGAGTTTCAATGTTGTTAGCGACTTCTTATCAACAGTTAAAAGTGTCAACACGGTCCGTGCTTTAGTGTTTCGCCATGGAGATCTTATTCCTATCTTCCAGTTCTAATTTTGTTCCCATTAATCTGAACTGCTTTATCACAATTTGTTTTTATGTAAACGTGTAGTACAACTTCCGTTACTTTTCAATGAAGATATCTCGTTAGAAAGTATAAAACAAAAGCTTTCACTCCTCAAAGGGTTAATTCATTAAGGTTTTCCTTCATTCTTCTGTGTTTCGTATCATTCAGTTCTTTATTTTCTGTTTCATTTGCCCCAGTTTCTTCTCTTTTCTTAAAGTATAGGATTTATGCAACGCTAGAGTAAAGCGAAACATAAATTAAGAACAAAGACGATAAACAACAACAATGAGGCCGTGCAGAAGGAGGGAACGCCGGCGCTATGGAACATCCAGGCCCCATTCGAGCTCTCGTTACCGCATTTTTCCATTTGCCCCGTCCCACAGTGGTCCAGGAATGAAATCTGGTTGTACAAAATTATTTCCACTTTCAATGAATTATCAACTAAGAAAAGAGATTAGAAATGGAGCACTGAAAAAAAAATATGTGAAAATGAATGCAAATTAAATTTAATATAATTTTTGCTCGTTTACAATTTTGTCCAATTTGAATACACATGTAAAAAAATGATGATTTGCTTGATTTAAAAGAGACTTTTCAGGTAGACAGACATTATCCCGAAAGAAATCAGTACAAACGTAAATTACATACATGAATACTGCCATAAGCTAAGTATTGTTCACTTAACTTTATTGTTTCTTAATGCAATGACTCCTGCAATTGGCATATCTAAATCACACTGCAATTTATAACTTCCATCTTCCTTCACATACTTTCTACCCCAGTGTTTCCTCTGATCAATATTGCACGTTAGTGTACCAAGTATGAAACCTTATTCCCTATCTACTTAGCTGTAACCTGACAAATATTTGACAGAACATACGGAATTAAGAATTTTTAATTGTGTCTAGCTAGATTTGATTCTTGGATCACTGTGCGTTCCGGCCGGATTCTAATGGGTTCGATTTCTGGAAGGTGGCACAGGAGATAGGTGAAAACCACATAGCAATACTCCTCCAACGCTGTAAAAATGTCCAAAATATTACAAGAGGCCGCATGGTGTTAAGGTGTACTGAAGATGGGGCGGAACTGCACAGGGATAGCAAGCGACAGTAAATGATTTCAGTAAGATTATGTTAAATATATTCTTAAGGTATTATCTCCAATACGATAACGTGGTAATTAATACAACTGCATTGATTACTTCTTCATCAGCATAAAATGCGTTTTAGTAATTTAAACCTTTAAAACAAGCAGGAGACACTGAATTTGATGTGCACGTATGTTCCTTCTTTTGGCTGGAGGGGGGTATAACCTTCGAATGAATGTATCGAATTTCGACTAGACGTTTTGTGCTTTTAGAGCACATTCTGGTGGCAATATGATTAAGAGAAGAAGGTAGAAAAACTGTAAAAAAAAAATGTACTTTTTAGAGTCCCTTGATAGCGAAGCTGTAGCAAACTGGATCTTATAATCCCGCTCATGGTGTCCATCCGTATCCAGAAATGAAATCTCAGGAACTACAAGGTATAAAGAGATGCTTAGGTGTGGTTAAAAAGGTCTTGGTTAGACTGGCTTAGAGTCACCGGAATGGCCGTGATTGGTGCTGTAGTTCAAGGTTGTCAATCCATTTGTTTTAAAGAAGTCAATAGTTCAAATTGCTTCCATTAAGCTTTACATAGCTGCGCCAAGCTTGGCATAAACATTATTTGACACAATACAAAAGCACTGAGGGAGCACACGTCCCCAATCACCCCACTTTCCAGTGTTGCCAGTCTATTTTCTATATACTTTTTTTTAAAAAGCTCTTCCATTACTTTAGACATAGCAGTACCAAACTTGGCGTAAGCAGTATTTGACAGGATGGTAACATACTTTGGATGTTTCCGTTCCCAGACCCAACATCGTCAGTGTTGCCAATCCGTGCCTAAAATATATCTCATGAAGAAAAAAGTGTGCTAAGGGGTCGTTTGAAAGGTATTGGCTAGACTAGCTCAGAGCCCCCGGAACAATCTTGATTGTTACAATAAATGAGTATTACCAACCCATTTAAAAATAATAAATTGTTCAAAGTGCTTCCATTCAGTTAGAACTAGCTGCGCCAAACTTTGCATAAACATTATTCAACACAATAGGAAAGTACTTTGGGGTTTCCCTTACCTAAGTACTGCAATTGTCAGTGTTGCCAGCCTATTTTATAAAATTAATACTTGTGTTTCTAAAATGCTATCAAGAGACCAGAGCCTTTGCGATTGTAAGTAGAACTGTAGCTCTAACTTGTTATTACGAATAGTGATTCATTAAGTTCCCTAAAAGACATTCACTAATAATTATAATAGCGTTGTTCGTCCTCACTAATGATTTCAACACAGAATATACATTTGATACTTGACTTGTTAACAGACTCAATAAAAATGCTCTATACAGTACAAAATAAAAAGTTATTTAGTAAAGATCTTACACTCTTAATAATCTAAATTATACAGATAAAGAAACCATAAACAAATGGTTTGCATTATCATTGAACTGAGTTGTAATGAGTTTCGTAAATAAGTTTTGTTAGCTTTTAAGTGAAATTTTGAAGACAATACATTTTTTTAAAAAATCTTCTCGGTTTCGTCCTGAAAACGACGAAGGATTACTTCTGCAGAAAGACATGCTGAAGATATGAACTAGAATAACAGCATATATTTTCTCTGCGAGAGTATTATACTGTATTTTGAATGGTTATCTCTTTGGATCGAGACCAGTCTTTTTTTTTCTTTTTTTTTTTTTTTTGTTATTTCTAAAGGTGGTCCTGTCAAGCAACATGGATTTGTGACAGCACCTCCATCAGAGTGGCGGATGAGAGGAGCATTTTGAAGTACAAAGCTCTTGAGGTCAGGAAGAAACTTCATACACAAACTCAGACATATACACATATTCAGACTTCAAGCAGTCACACATATCGTCAACTTGAAAATATAAGCCCTGCTGTTTAAGTGAAGGCAATATGTCAGTCTGAAGCATTTTTAAAGTATACTTATGTTACAGTTGTTCCGTTTTTTTTTGTTTTTTTTTGTCTTTCCTTCTTTTGTTCTGAAAGATAAAGAAGAAAACAAAATAAATTTTGACTGATACTCATTTATCATTCTTGAGATTGAAAAAAAATCAATCTGCAAGAACTGATCTGTCGCACTCAAAAACGGAAGGTTGGGGTAATCCATTAATTTTACTAAATAAACAACGAGGAGTACGACGTGTCGTTTAGCTTCCAGAGCAAAAAATAGTTTTAAAAAATATTCAAGAGGGTCCATGTGCTATGGCATAAAAACATGACTGAAATAAGATTCCGACTTAAAGCGGGTGTTCTTAACTTTGAGTACGTAGTTTCAGTGTACTACGAGTTGGAGTCCATTCATTTTCAATCGAAAAGAATGTCTTTTTTCCCGGTGACGGGCTAATCTCTAGTTGAACACATCTTCGAGGATCACTGAACCGAATCTAGCGCAACATCACATAATAGCGTAAGGTAATATTCTTGAGGCTTTGTCCATATTAGAATGTTAAAACAGTTACCGGTTCCATGGTAACGAGGCTCGATTATTGAACACATTGATTCGAGCATGTCGATGGAATGATTGAACCAAATTCAACCAAGCTTGACGAACGAATGCAGGAGAATACCCTATGCCTTTAAGTACACTGAAATGTTAAAACACATACCACTTTCATGGTAACGAGACTCAATTAATTTTCTTAAACAATGCATTAAATATCAACCACTTGCTCATCTCAATTCTGTAGATATCGCAATAATGAATAAGTCCTGTTTCAGTATTTTAGAATTTGTAAATGTACTTTTAAATATTAAGCATTCTTTTGAGTTTTTTTCAATCATACATTATTTCCACGAGCGACAATAACGTTAGATAACTCGTAATATAACTAATTTGCAATATTCTATTTAAATAAAATTCATGAATCTGAAAAGCAATCATCCGAATTCTCTTCCCATATTAGAGCCTACTTTGGGAAGTTTCCTAGTCACTGTGTTTCTTAACATAAATCTGATTACTCCTGATCAAGAAAATATCACACCTCTATAGTAATTGTTTTACATTATTGCTAATTAAAAACCATTTTATAAAAAATATTTTTCAAATTTTGGGATCATTCTTTAAATTTTAAAGGTCATTTAAACTATTTCCGTCATCAAGTTACGATCTTAATTATTGGAAACGAATGCAAGTTTTAAACAGGATTATTGATGGATTTTTACGGAGCACACTGCTTTACTGTCATCTTACATACCATGTTAAATAATGCACAATCCGCAAGGAAAAACTTTATTGAATGAGAAATAGTTTCCAGAACTTCCAACATAACATTCAAAGTACGTACATGAATAAAAGAAAATGAATTTCTTTTCCTGTCATTGCACTTTTGTTCTTCCGTGCGATAATGTCCGCTTTTGTGAAACAGAGCAATTAAACAAATTGTTTTAAGTGTTACAGAATATGTAATTAAACACACGCTGATATAGATTAATTTGTGATAAGTAAAAAAGAGGAAATTGTTCTTAATTTTTAAAAAAAGTTTTTCTTTTACGAAGATAGGCCTCGAAAGTCAATTGCCCTGAAAGATTCACATGATAAATTAATATTTTGTTATGGAAGGAATGAGAAAATAATCTATTATTATTATTACAGTAGTAGTAGTAGCTTTGTTTTTGTTGTTGTTGCTGCTTGTTTGTTCTTTCGCATGTTGTTGTGATATAGTTCATTGAAATTATTTTTTTAAATATCTGTAAACTTTGGACTCTATATTATCACTTGATAGGTCCGTTCTACATCTGGGAGAGGGCGACCCCGCACTGTTTGTTGTTGTTTCTACTTCTAAAATGTTTCAAAGGCAGGCATGTCAAATTGTGAGCAGATTCTACATTTAGTCTATAATTGGTGTCTATAGTAGTCGGTCAGCTCTTGTGTACGCTCACATAATGGAGGAAGATAAATTTCGTATGTTGATAAAACATTACTTAAACTAAATCCAAGCTTGATAAATATTATGACCAATATGTATCTTCCCTTAGGATGATTTGTAAATGGTTTGCTCACTTTGCCATTGAGCACGATTGAGCACGAGTGACGCTGAATGTTCCGGTAGCTCTGCTGAGCTCACTACGCCAGAAGTTATAATCCATGATATGATCATTAAAGATAGAAGATAAAAAGTGTATGAGATTATTTACTTATTACAGCCCGTACATAATATCTTGCATGAACATTTTGACACGTAAAAGCAGTCGGCAAGGTGGATTCGCGATTGCTAACAATCGATCAAGAATGTGAACGAGTAAACGTTTCGAGACACAATTTGGAGCTGTTTCAAAATAATCCTGATTAATTTTTGTGTCGTTTCGTAAGGGCTGATAGAAAATTACTATTCATCTTTACTGGCTCGTTTATATAGTAAAATTAAGACAAAAATGGTACATTTAGCAAAAAGACGGTTATTGGAGTCTCATTTATCTGTGATTGCTGGGGGAACAGTATTAGAATTATTATATCAAATTGTTTTCCCCCTTCGTATTGTCCATATTTGGCCCCTTCGAACTGCTACTTGTTTGCATATATGAAAAACTTTCTTGCTAGGAAGAAATTTGCATGTAATTTCGAAGTACGAGTGAAACAAACGGTTATTTTGCAGAGTTGAACAAATCTCACTTTATGGAGGGAATAGAAAAGCTTGAAAAACGTTAGATTATGTAGAATTGAATTTGACATTGTTAAAACAGGTATATGTGCTATGTATTTTAACGGCACATATTCCCTTTTTAATAATGATCGACTCAATTTAATAAAAAAAATGTTTAAAAGATTTGATTTTTTATTATTTTTTTTTACATGGACTTAAATTGAACTTTACTCTACAGACAACCCTATCATTGCGGTTGCTTGTAACAGTCAATGCGTGTCCTAAGAAATAATAAAAATTAAAATTAGAGCTTTACGTTGGAACACATCTATTGATTGAAATTTGATGAGGTGGACGTACTATTCTAAGTAGCACGCTTAGAAATAAGGACAATCGAACAATTAGTTCAATCCGAAAAATAATATTAAGAAAAAAAAAATGTCCACACAGAACAAACAAATGAAAGCCCATTAGTTAATAATACAACCACTGAAACGCTATCTCCCTTTAACCAATACTACGGAAGTTAATAGCTCTGCTAGAACTAAGAGTTGCAACCAGAACCGGTATTCTCTAGTATCACTAGTACAGTAGTAGTAGTAGTAATAGGCGGACAGATCTTATTTTTGCTGATGCCATGACGTCTAAATCGTTCCTGGCAGTAATATACAGAGACGCTTTATTGTATGGGTGTGAAAATTATTCTGGGCTTAGAAATAAAACTTTCACAATATACAGGCAAGTCTACAGTATAACATATGCCAAATATATTTTAAAATTAATAATTTGTGCTAAATAGGAATTTTCAATTAATAATAGTAATAATATAATTGTGTGAAACAAGTGGGTAAGTCTAGAAACAAATAGTGGAAGATGGGGAAACAGGAGCAAAACAAGAAACAATGATTTTTCTTAATAATCTCCTTGACTCATATACTTAAAATATCTAAAGATCTATGGTAATGGCCACAAAAAAAAAAAAATGAAAGACAGAACATGTTTTTAGCTTCTTGTACTTCGCATGTATTCTAAATAATAATATAAATTATGAGACAAGGTTTGGTTAAACTTAGATAGTCTTTTTAGTATTAGGGAAAGTGACATTTCTGGTTTGCCCGAGACTTTTCCGTATTGAATTATTTAATTTCTCTCCCCGAGCAGACTTGTTTACACCATAATAGTTTCTGCTAAATATATTACTACACACAAAGAGAGAGGACAATGTACAAGCAGGGGTAGTTTAAAGAGCTGCTACAAAAGATATAAGATGTAGTACATTTAGAAAGCACAGTACTGGAGGCGACTAACCCATACAGTCAATAAGGGTGTAATTACTGTTTCCTTACAATCATTTAACATCGTTATTGACCCTGTAGGTTAGTCGCTTCTAGTACTCACTTATCAGCCCTTCAATTAGCATATACAAAAAAAAATAGTTTTGCCAAAATGTTTCACAAATATTCCTGGAAAATTGAGAGTTAAAATGGAATGGTCCTTGAATATACTGTGTTATGTAAATTTTGTTTTGTGTTCGTAGGTCAAGAGCACATGTAAGGAAGAAGTTCCTTTGTGGTTAGCACACACATGTCATAATTCTCTTAATAAGAGCAGTAAAGAGAAATTGACCGCCCGTTAAAAGTTCTCCCCCCACTAACTTAACTTTCCAGTTCGAATGTTTTAACGGTGTATTACAGGTAACATCAAGTATAGATTTCGTTTTCAAAAATTACTAGATACAACTGAATCCCATCTAGCGCCGTAACTGCATTGTTGTTCTAATGAAACTGCCTTCGAAAAGGAAGGGAGGAGATGTTTCAATGCGAACCATCTACTGCTATTGTGGTGTTGCATCTTTAAAATTCTATACACTGTAAAAAAATGTACATTTCTTTTGAAGTTTTCCAGTTCTTTACGTTCCATCAATTCTTGTAGACTTTTTTAATTTCCCATCGCAATATTAACATTTTTATTCAATAATTTTTAAACTTTTCCGCACAAATTAAAGAACATCGCTGACTGAGTGCTTTAGGTAGGTTACAAAATGAAGTAAAAAGTTTGGCGGGAAAGCAGGGAATGTATCGGGTCGTTTCAGTGATTATTTCTGAGCTACAACGAGTACATTATCAGTTTTCTCCCTAGTGATACATTTGATTTTGTAATGGCACGGCTTTACCAAAAGTTTTCAAATTAAGATTTTCTCCGCCAGATGATTCCACAAGGATTGTCTATATTCTGCGTAATAGTTGGAACTCGAAAATTAATTTTAGTGTTTGTGGCTGTTGCAAAATGCAATGTATCAGGAAATAAACAATTATAATCTTTACCCTATTAAAGAAGTTTTATCTAAAAAAAAAGAGTGAGTTGAATTTTATAACGATGTATTGTAAACAAAATGTGTATAAAAAAGTGTTGAAAATGTAATCAAGTGAAACAAAGTGCGCAACAAGCTCATCTAGAGTAAAATATTATAAACTCTCCAAACACCTTAATCATAAAAATAAAAAATAAAAAGAGAAACGTGAATAAAAATTGGAAAAGAGAAATGCTGTATTATCTTTAACAGAATGTTCCACACAGTT
>JAGDQP010041129.1:510-16264 GCA_022664845.1 Lepisma saccharinum | reverse complement strand
ATTCCGTGGTATTCCTATCTCGTGCATTGTTTTCATGAGATTATTTCTGTATCATAGGCCTGTTTACAATCTAAGACTCTTACGAAGTCATACCTTTGACACGTCATAGCTCCCCACATAATTAAGTTAGGGGTGGGGGTAATTTTGGTCTTAATATATTCTTGATGAAACTAGCTAAGCACTGGATAAGCATTTTGTGTGTGTCAGATGCCTCACGAGAAAGGAGAGAGTAAATATTTCGATTTCCCGTCCCTTAGATGACATAGCTTTGGGACACACTTAGCAAACATGATAGTGACCTCAAATTGTAAACAATAAAATTATTGATATTGTATAATTTTTGTCAGCGTTCTCCCCTTAAAACACTTAGGGGTCGGAAGTAAAGTGTGTGTGTGTGTGTGTGTTTTTTTTTTTTTTACACGTAAATTGCATAGTTTCTTTTGGATCTTAAATGCTTCAAGCGCCGCGGTTGCGTAGAGCTCTCAGCTCTAGTATGTGGGGTCCTCGGTTGGAACCCTGCTTGTGCCATGTGAGCTTGGTGGTGGATAAATACCGTGTGTCAAGGTTTTCTCGGGATTGTCCTGTTTCCTCCCACTTTCTTTATTCCACTAGTTCCCACATGATCATCCATACGGCTGAACCGTAAGTTGCCTTTAAAAAGCTATCCCTTATGCGATACGCACGCGCCGTGAACGGCGCATGTGGGATTTGGGGGTAGTGCTCCACATTTTCTTGACCTACAATACGGAGTCAGTCCCACGCTCGACCGCCTTTACCTTCCGAAGGTGCTCAGGAATACCAAGGACACTCCGGTACTCAATTTGATAGGAAGCTGAGTGCACCTCAGAGCGCCAGGCATGGGAACACTGTGAGAAAAGTCTCCAGTGTCCTGACCTGGATTTGATTGCCTTTAATAAAATTAAATTCCTAATTGCTTGAGATGCATGATCTTTTCTCGAAAGTTACAGATTAATAAATACTAACATTTATTTTATATTCAAGATATGCTTGTATTTATTAAAGGGTCTTGTTTTTCTACGACCTCCATGAATTTTCTGGTTTTTAACATGTATGAGTTTGGCATATCTTCACGACATATTGTTAGCATTTCTCCAGTATTCGCTTCAGGTTATATATTTGTTCTATCGTCGATGTGTTTCTTCTGAATTCTGGTTGATACTCCCCGATTATTATAATTTTTACGTATTCTTTTACCATACACTTAAAATACGAGGGTTATTTTTTAAGTAAGGTCCGATTGAAAACTAGTAAAGATAGTGCCATACATTTTTTGTTATTTCCTTTGTACACATTAAGCTATGTTTCTACATAGTTACCATGTTTGTTTAAACATTTACCATAGCGTTCGACAAGTTTTTATATGCCCACCTCGTAGAAATCACCCGCCTGTAACCGAAGCCAATCTTCAACCGTTTAATCCCGGCCGTACACCTCACATATCTGGCGATGAATTTCCACTGCAGACACGTTCCTTGCTATCAAAAATCGAATAAAAAATTCTGTCACAGGTGGGTGATTTCTACGACGTGGGCATACAAAAACTTGTCGAACGCTATGATAAACCAAACATGATAACTATGTAGAAACATAGCTTAATATGTACAGAGGAAATATCAAAAAATGTATGGAACTCTTTACTAGTTTTGTTTCTATTGACAATCGGACATTACTTAAAAAAATAGCCCTCGTATTAGTGATCTGCAATTCTGTTCGTCTCCTTCCTTGTACACGTATATTGGATTCATTATAGTGATGTTTCATTCTTGAGGTATTTCTTCATGCCGCCAGATACGGGTTTTCAATACTTTCCAGTAAGTCTTTACCATAATTGTTTTTCTTTTGTGGTGTGTTTCTGTTTGTTCCTGATGCTTTGTTTGATTTTAGTTTCAATATCGCCTCTGGCATTACCTCTATTTGATATGTCGTAATGGTCCTTGTCCTCCAACCAACTCCCGTCTTCCATACGTTTTTCATTCTCCTTCACATTTGCATGCTAGTTGAGTAGTTTATAGAAGTATTGCTTTGTCTGTCTTGTGTCGTAATAGGGTCCCATTTTTTTCGTCTATTCACATATCAGCGTTTGTAAATACTTTTAAAATATTCCATTATGGTTTCGTACACGAGTTCACGAATAAAATTGTATATTTATTCATTTTCATTTCTGTTCACGCATAAAGAAACAAAACTATATGTTTTTATTGGCAACACTAGAATATATCTATTGCCCACGTTTTTAGTTTTTTCTTCATAAATTCATTGATTATCCCTCTATTTTTCACTGGTGTATGATTATAACTACTGAAATTTAAAAGAATTGATTTAACTCTTATTATTATTACTGTAATTTCCTGTTATTTCTTTAGATTTTATGTATGAAATGAGTTGGGTGGAACAATTAACCGGCATTCCAATAATTGTTGAGTAAATATACTTATTTTATTCCATATGTGTGAGGTACAGTATGGAAGTCGTGATTTATTATTATTGGTTTGAGTGGGTCTGTGATTTGGAAAACTTTGGGAAACACTGTCATAAGGAACAAGATCGAACTCACTTTGTGGTTGTTCTAAATGATTTTTTGGAGAGAATTGATTTTAAATATATATATATGAGCCTCCAGCGTAGCCTAATCGGAACCCGAGCGTTCCCGGGTTCGATTCCCGGTGGGGGCTCAAAAATTTCGGTGTTGCCTCATCATCGAGAGGACAGTTGGGGAGCTGCTGTAAATAAAAGACAGTGGCGATCACAGTGAGAGCTTCGGCTCTCCTCTCCCAACCCGTCTGGTCAGCGTGGGAGCAGTAGACCTACTCCTCCCTCCGATGAGAGGTCTCATCCACTAGTGGATTGAATATGACTAATTTATTATTATATATGTATGAGTTGTGTCCGGAAATTAATAATCGGACGTGTGTAGGTGGTATCTAGTTGTACTACCGTTTGTCAAGGATTTTCTTTTTCTGTAATATTTCAGATAAAAACGGGTTTTTGTGGGGTAAAATGGTGTATATTTGTTAAGATGTGTTTACAACGAGAGCAATATACATATATTTTATATAATTAAAGAGAAATAAAACAGTTTGTTTTTAAGAAATCATTGAGTGTTCTTTATTGGTGATGGTTGCCCTGCGCAGAACCAAAATAGTTCTCTGTTTGTAAACAAGATATAGTCCGATCTCAGTATCACGATACATGATAATGAAATTTGGATGAATGCCATAGTTTCTTTAACTTTTCTTTCCGAATTTCCGTTTTCTAGAGATGTGTCAAGTTAAGGAAAAGCTACTGTTCTAATCTTAAAACCATGTTTCCTCCAGAAATTGAGGATGTAATTGACAATGTGCTCCACCCTCAAATTCCTTCGATTCATGGTGTATTGAAGTATGTTGATGTGGGCAGACAGACGACTGGCACATGACTGACCTACATTGAGGTAAGCGCAAGTAGTCCATAGATAAAGTAGCGCTTTCACATCACACCTCGAGACGCCTAATAACTTAATATTAAATCATAACTTTGACACGTCATAGCTACCCACATAATTATGATAGGAGGATCATTTTTTACTTTAAATTGTTCACGAACGAACAATTTAAGATACGCGTTTTAGATGTGCCGGATGTCTGATGGGTGCTATACAAGCATCACAGTAAAATAAGAATTTATTGATGTTATACTTTTTGTTAGCGTAGCACTGGGCAGGAAGCTGGCGGGGGCACAAAGTATACTTATTTTCTGCAGCTTTTTTTTTTTCGTGTAAATTTCATAGTTTGGTCGTTCCATGCCAAATCATCTTAGCTCCCAACCCGACCATCTCAGATTTGCACTGAAATTCGTTGCATGGCAGATGTTATATATAGTAAAGTTCAATTTGCGTAAAAAATGCCACTCTGAACGCTGTGCGGTTAGGCCACCCGATTGACATCATCCTATAATTGTGTCTGGTAAAGAGACCTCTCCCGTGCAACGAAAATCAGCAAACAACATGAGCACAGAAGTTTTCCAGATATACAGGAATTAGTACAGATGAAATGAAAAAATAAAAACGAGATGATACAGTACATAGGATAATGCAGGGAGTAACTTAATCACACACAATGAAATATGGAAACCGATAGATGTTTGTTAGAGTCAGAGAAGAGAGAACAGAAAGAAATATATGTAATGAAAATGTAAAAAAAATCGAAAGAACATAACATTATAAAGTACAGTTATCAGAAATCCAACAGCAGGATAGAAGTGACTTTTGGATTTTATAATTTTTTTCAGGGCAATTCGAATATGTAGACGAGTAGTTTAATTATAATTTCTGAAAATGTATCTGTTCCGAACGTGCCACTCTGGATTCAACCTATTATGAATATAACGTTCTAATTATTAAAACGAATGAACTAGTGTTATAACAATCCGAACAGATAGAATAAACACACACAAAGAGAGAGAAGCAATGAGTTAAAAAAGATGACTAGAAAGAGATGATGATGAATAAAAATCAAGAAAAACAGGAAGAGAGAATGACCGATGAATTACATGAAAACTATATTAACATTATGCTAAAGAACACACACTATTTACTCTATGATTCTCTCCAGTGATGTCTGGTATTTCTCCAACCGGAGATGAACCACTGTTTGGAGCCATCATTTTATGCGAAAAACGCTATCTGGGAATCGAACCCAGGTCTTCAGATTGGAAATTTAGTACGATAGCGATTACTCCACAGATTATACGCTACCTAAAAGCTGCTTAACAAACGATATAGTATTTCTTTCTAAGAATAATAACATAAAAAGGTGATACTTCAGGTCAATGACGTGTAGACTTGATTTTGCCTCTCCCAATCAACATTCGTAAATTCCACCGGACACAACTCGGTGCGTTTCCTTCCACATTCTTTAGAAGTCGATGTTCAGTAAGTGAAGTCACTATTCCTTTCTTCATGATCGCTTTGTAAAAATACTTGGCTACAAGAGGATTTGAACCCATTTTACTGACTCGAAGAACACACCGATTGGTATGATGAAAGGTGTATGTTTCTATATATTTGCTGAAAGCACTTAGTGAGTGAAATCGTGTCTCATGAATATTAACTCTGCAAATTCAACCTTTGTGGAATGCTGGAAGAAATAATCGTGAACAAAATTACTCTAATTGCAGCGTTGCAAAAATTAGCCTGAATCGAAGAGTGTCTAGTGTAAACCCCGTGGCCGAGGTGTTTAAAGCACATAGTTATTGTACTTTTGATTTCCATGTGCACGAGTTCGAATCCCGAAACTGACAGAACTTTAAGATTTTTTTCAGCCACGTCGGAACTATCATATTTTGTTCTCTACGAATTGGGAAATAGTATTCACATTCAAGATAACACAAATTATGGTGGCGTTAAATACCAAATGCAAGTGTCAGAATTCCGGAATGCAATGTGCTTCGAATTCCGGAATTGACTTCTTAATTCCTAACTTCTTAATTAAATTGTTCTTTTGTTACACGTTCTCTCTTTTCATTATTTTTCTCTAGCAATTTGATTCTATATTCCGCTTCCATAAATGTAATTTTATTACGCTCAATTTGCGTTTCTTGAGCGTCAATTGTTTTGTAACCGACGCCTGTTGAATTCTGGATGCCCTTGCTGGTCGATCTAACTTCAGTTTGTGTGCAAATAAAGTAAGTGTACGCATGTTTCGATTTTGTGGTCTTGTTTCTCATCGTTTTCGGTGAAGTGGAATGGAGGTCTCCTGCGATTACATGGAAAATAACTTCGTAGTTATATGCTGCTTTTCAGTTACTTGTTCATATATTTAGATGGTTTGGCTTTGGATACTATTTTCATGGACCGGTTCCTGGATAGTAATAGTCGCCATTTGGTTTTGCATGAATGCTGTTTAATAGCACATGTTTATGACCAATTTTGTGCCATCTTTGATTTCGAGTTTTGGGAATGCTCGGATTATGTAATGACGGAGCTTCCTATCCATTAACCAGAAACGTGGAAATCTTGTAAGTATTGGATTTACAGGTGTATATATTATTTTTTTGGTCATTTGATTTATTTCTGTAATCAGTTATATGTTTGATAATTTTCGTTACCTAGTCTCAATAAATGTTACTTGTTAAATTGAACTTAAAGGGTTTGCCATTAACCTTCTATAATTTACTTTTCCAGTAAATCAGTGAGTCTAAATAGTTGATAAGACGTATACTTCGGGAACATCCGGGCTAAACGACTTGGCAGCTCGAATCCTCATTTTAAAAGCAGTTCTCTCTGACATTCAGCTTGAATTAATTCATCCAGAATGTTGGATGCATGGGGAAATGTGGATTCGAAAAGTCAAATCTTTTAGATTTTGCTTGACACAGACGTTCCTGGGTCAGGATTGTACTATGAATTGGACATGGTGGCTACCTTCTCTCTTCTTGAAGTTAATTCTTTGGTAATCCGCGGTATTCACTGTTCATCTTATTGAACGCTCAAAGCTTGGCTTCAATTAATCCTTTGATATATTTTTTATATAATATAGAAAATAGAAAAGAAGGCAAAACTAAGTGTGATCCATAGTGCGATCCAGATTGTTAATTTGAAGGATTTGCAGTTCGTACACTTCATAAAAGCCAAGAATCGCTTTTAGCTATAAGTAGACAATTACTAGTCATTCGGGTAAAAAAATATTAAAAATAAAGACCCATTTTATATTGATTTTATTTCGAAAATATGTTTTACATCAGTGAAAACAAATACATCTGAGCATTATTTGGTCACTCAGTGAATATTAATATTTTATAATTTTTTCTTTAAAATACACATTCACTCAAAATAATATTTAACACACTGCTATTTGTACAAAAGATACTAACATTTCAAATTAAAATAATAATTGTAACTCGAACAATACTGTATAAAATGTGATATTTTGAACTAAATTATGTTTGCAAAATAATGTAGCTAAAATCATACATTAACTTATGACTAGGATGTTTAAAAAAATCATAAAATAAGTACAAAATATGTATACAAATTAGAAAATAAAATGTATTTTTGGTTAGTGTTTTAAGTTCTCAGATGACGTCATCGTTATGGCGTAGAAGTGAAACACAAATGCATATATAGCAAGTTTGTAAAGCACTGAAATGGTTTTCACAGTAAATCTGGTATTCGAACTGAAAATAGCAAAGCGAATGAAAATGTTTACAGTATATTCCTGTAATCCTCGAATGTAGTCAAAGTGAGTAAAATATAAGCAGATCAACTTGGAGTTAGAAATTGATGCATTGATAACAGAGGTGGGAAGATACTTAATCCTTTAAAGAGTTGGATGAAGCTCCCTGTTGACTTGAGTTTAGACACTAAAGTCATGCTCTATGAGGGCTGCTTTCCTTGGAAACTTGTTTTGCTTGCGATTAGAAATAAGTAGTCAATTGAAATGCGTATTTTATTACATGTTCTACTCACCCAAATCGCAAGCGTCCATGAAAATCAGCCTTTATTCTTTCATTAATGACACAAGTTTTCCTCTTTGTCACAAGTTGGCGCTCTTGTTCACACTATGTTCTTACTCATAAGAGTATCTCTGCTTATCTTTTTACTCGCTTTGAATATATTTCACCTTGGATTTAGGAAACAATTACTCATTTAATTATTGTATTTATCTAGAAAGTAATCTTTGTTGACTTTACGATAACAAGTTAACGTATATCTTGAAAGCGACCCATAGCTTTTGACATCTCAATGTTCGTATGATTAGTAAAAGGTATAAAAAATAATAATTCGGCTTGAAAGTTTTTCTACTCATCTAAAAATTTCTAAAATGTAGGCTTACGTTCTGAAATCACTATTACACAATTATTTGTAATAAACAATATAATTTTTTATGTTTTCTGAGTAGAGAAAATTAGAAAGATTGATATAAGTTTTGTGTAATGGTCCACATTTAAATTTTTCAATCTACATTATTAGATTAGATTTGAATTAGATTCTATACAAGTCTTAACTAACAAAATACAGTTAAATAGCTAAACAATGTGGTTTAATCTTATCATAGAACACTCACTGGCTTATTATTAGCTGGAATATCGGTAACGCATCTACTATATATAATATTTCATCGTTATCTTTTCCGTACTTCCGCAAAAACTTTCCCATGATTTTAAAACTGGGGACTGAAGTAGCAATTTGGGTATCGTAAGCACCAAGGTTTTTTTTGTTTATGTTACATAGTATTTCCACTTTAACAGCAGTATAGGTTGGAATTTTTGGTACGTATGTGACAAAATAAATACTCATTTATGTTTTCCAAGGTAAAAGGACTACTCTTTGGAAACTTGCCCGAATCGTTCAAAACATTGAAGGTATGGTTGGGTTAACTTAAATTATATTAGTTAGTTTAAGTCATCTTTAACTGGATTTAATGACTTTCATCCTTCGAAATCAGATCAGAAAAACTGTACTGAACATGGTGATTTCTCGTCCGGGGGAGTATCCAAAGAGCATCCGATAAAAGAAATATTTATTCGTATAGAGAATATATTGTTGATATATAGACGTGAGTCGTCACGCAAAGGTTTCAAATGAAAAAAAAAATCAAGCATTCCAGTATGAAATAAATCATAATGAATAACGAGAGAAAGGTAACAGACTTGACTCATTAAGATAAAAGTATAATAATAAGAAGGCGATGGTTGATTTAGTTTTTGTCTTCTTTTTCATTAAGATTAAATGCCTTTACGTTAGTTCAGTTTCATCTAAACTGTTCTTTTTTTCGATGGTAAAGACGTATTTTAAAAGGGTGCGAAAAATATAGACTATATTCTAGAAACTTGGCTTGTGAAAAGAAACCAACGTTATCAGCAAAAACGGGTTATATGCTTTTTACTGGCCTATAAACTTTGAAAGTATCTTTTGTAAACAGTAGAAAATTCTAATAGCCCATATTGATCATTCAACCCCACTTCAAATTACTCAAAACATGACTAAAAAGGAACTTATTATAAACAAATATCATTACGTGATACTATTGTTTTACACAGACAAGATCAAATTAACTGTATAGGTAGCACAGCTCTATGGCTTATGCCCGTCCCTATCCTGAAGTTTCACCTGCATGGGGTATGCCAAAGGTAGCCATGTCTAATAGGTACACACAAATTTTATAATAGTTCAAGGTATATGATTGTCCTTAAAACTTGTAATCCAGTCACCATCTATCGCCGATAGCAAATATTATAAGGATAAGAAAAAGCTCAATTATTTGTCGTTTTAGACTATGTAGTAGTAATTATAATATTCGTATTTAAGTAACAGCAGTGAATTCATTTTAAAAACTAGGTCTAGAGCCATGTCCCCAAAGTAGCTAGGATATTGAGAACCTGATGAAAAATATTTATTGTAACTTATTTTCATAGATAGGCCTATTGTGGTGTATCTTATAACACTGGGATAGAATTTGACTTGAGACTTCCATAACCACTTGTCCTCTCATTAAAAATCAAACTAACAATGAGACTTCAGTGTTACTCCTGAAAACAGCATTCTTTTATTGTCTAATTAGATATGACCCAAAGATCTAGATTTTTCTGACGAATTTTAAAAAGAAATCCACCACAAAGCAAGTTAGACTTACTTGAGAGGAAAAAAAAAACACTTAAAACGCCTTTACAACAACATACAAGCGTTTCATGCTAACAACATAGAAGGTTAGATATAGAAAACTTAGATAATAACTTTTTTGTTTTAATATGAAATGGTTTCAAATCTAAAAACTTCACATAGAAGTTGTAAGAATGTGTACCTCATAGTAATGTATCGATACTTGGAAAATAGTAAACAAATATCAAATTTTGACTATAACCACTGGTAAATCGTCTGCCTTACACTTAGATTCAAGATGGAGGAAATATATGTCAAACTTCAGTGTCTGTTTTTGTTGCGTTGCTGAGTTGGAGGTCTTGTTGCCCGACGGATTTTTTGATTCCTGAAGAACTTATGATCTATAACTACGTATAGATTAGGACGATACTAAATATGTTTACTAAAGATACGCACGGAAGATATGGAATGTTAGTACTTATATTAATACCAAGGAATCAACATCTACGTATTGAATGTAGGATTATGTAAAGAGCTATATAGAAAGAGCAAATAATAATTAGGCGATACATAAGGAATAAATATTGCCATGGACTTTATGTGTAAGGTATAATTACTTGGAGATTGAATGTTAGTCCGTTTAGCACTGTGACACCATGTTGTACATTATTACGTAAAGTCAAATAACCTAATGAAAGCTACCCTAATTGCGATAACAATAGAAGATACTAACTTGGTGACGAGCTTATAGGGAACGTAAACCATGTAACAAAATTAGTAAGAACTGGTAAAAAAAATATATAAAATTTTAGTCATGAACACTGTTGGGTCACCTGTCATATACCTAGATTCTAAATGGACGGAATGTATGTTGCTTATCAGTACTTGTTGCAATATTGAGTCGAAACTCTTGGCATCTTTCGCTTAAGAAAATCCAGTTCCCCAATAAGTGACCTCCTACATGGTGTGAATCACATACATAAATGAGATGTACAACAAACTCACAGTTATCCACAGTGATGAGTGGTAAGGTGGAAGCGAATATAGGAAATCACGGCAAACCCACAAAATATTAAGGAAACCTCCGCAGTTGAAAGTAGTAAAGTATTTTTTTACTTTAAAACATTTTTGAGAATCTGAGGAGCGCTTCAATGAATCCAGGAAGCAGATAAGCTACATGAGAACAATATAGGAAGTTTGATGCATTTTTCGCATAACTTATGGCTACCAACGACAGACTTTGAAAATGGTTTCTATAATAGAAAATGAGATTTAATACAGAATTGTAATAATATATGAAAAATGTCTTTTCCATTTGTTAAATACAATTTATCAACTACTCTTTTGCTGTGTATAAGAAATAAATACACATTGTCAAAGAACGTTACAACTGCCAACCTTTTAACAAATGTAAATCAATGCAGTGACCCATCTCAGCGTATTCGTCATAAATGGATGAATGATATTCTACCCAACATTGCGTCCATATAACTTTAAATAACACAGACTATGATGAATGTCAATATTCTCTTAGGGCTTCATGAATGACGCTTTGCAAACTATTAGCAATTAGTATACCTTATGCTTTAGAAACAGTGTTGCCACTTAAAAAAGTAGTCAACGATGAATATAAAGTTACAAATTATCGGCGACTAGTAACTTTTAATTTCTTAACTCACATTAAAAAAATAGCACACACGTGACTAACTTGTAAAGCCATTGTAGTCTAGGTCTAGACAATAGTCACACAAAATTATTACTATCGTACATTTAAAGTAGACACGTACTTTTTGTCTGTAAGTGAAAACAAACAATTTATTGCAAAATTGTGTGACAAAATATTATTTCCTTTCATATCTAGTGTTCTTTTGACCATCTTCATATAAAATAGTTTATGGTCAGACACTCAAGAAAAGACTCTTTTAAATTGATACAAATTGTGGAAAATTAATTGCAACAAATACACACTTGTATTCCTGTTGTTCCTTTGTAATACTTCTGGCTACACCACTTTGAATTTCACTCATGTTGAGTTTCTTTGAAATTATTAACTATATTGTTTGGTACTTTCATGTAAGAAGATCTGTCAACACTGTTGATAAAAGAAGAAGAAGGAGAGCATGGCTTGTTGGAGATAATCTGTGACCACTATTTTTGTTATTACCAGCCAATCCTTGCTGATTGGGCTCATCGATATCCACAGCGTTATTGAAATTAGGATACCATGTCTCTGTAGTTTGGAAGCCTCCAGTAACTCGAGTAGAAGCATCAGCGTAGCCATTATTAGGTACCCATGTACCTGGATTCTCAAACCCAGTTGATCCTCTTCCATACGGTGGTCTATAAGATCCAGAACTCCCTTGGGCATTGTTGTTTATCGGAGGCTGGTCGACATTCAGATTGTGTGAACTGGAACTGCTCGGATTTGATGCACTTGGCTCTACTTTTCCAGGAGTCCACCCTCCTGGGTTTTCTGGAATACCAGAGCCTTGGGAGTTTCCCCAATTTGATTGTGATCCTCCATGTCCAGGACTTGTCCCACCGGCACTCCAAGCAGAATCGGGATTGCTACCTCCTTGAGGTCTGTTCTTGTTACGATTGTTCTTACGATTTGGACGGGTTACTCCGAATTGTGAGTTATATAGGTCTGAGCCTGTACTGCTTTCTCGACCACGGTTAGGTCCTGTTGTGGGATCTGCAGGGCAATCCACGGAATTAGGTCTGGAAAAGAAAAGAAACAAATAATATATATATATATATTGCCGGTGATAATTGTGGGAAATGTTTGGTACGGGCGAATGAAAAGGTGACGACTCATGAAGAGTCATACCTACCAATCAAATGAGTTACCGTAAGTCATTAGGCAACGTTCTCACTATTAAGGTAGCCAATGTATGTATTGCTGAAAAATGTCTTTGGACTGAGCCTGTCAAACAGATCAGCAATAGTCGTGCGAACCAAAATTGATATCTTTCAAGGGCATAAACAAATGAAAATCGCAGGAAATATACGGCGGATGTTCGAGGATCTCCCATCTACTTTGCGGAGAAGCGAGGTTGTTTCGTGGGAGACACAATATCGGAACCCTTTGCTCTTTGATGACTCCACGTAGTCGTTGCCATGTCTGATAGTACGTTATACTGTTCATGGTAGCTCTTTACTGGAAGAATTCGATGAGTATCGGACTCCTTTTATAGAAGAAAACTTCGCAACATATTCCTGACGTTCCCATGGACGACACCACGTGCCACACAGCTACATATCGCACTTGCTGTGTCCTAGTTACGTGATGTCAGAGACCAGATACTATCACATAGTAAATCCCTGGAAAAATTTCCAGTGATCGGCTGAAAAAATATATTTTTCGAGATTTTTTTTTTTTTCCATAGCACAGTTCGTCACCTTTTCATCTGACCAAATCAAATATTTCTTAAACTCTAAGTACACGCTAACAGTTACAAATTAACAGCACCTGAGTTACTTCATTGTCGTGAAAATGCTATTGCATGTAGCTTTAAAAGTCATTTTGGAAATTTAAACTCAAGTTATGTGGAGGCACAATCTCTTCAGCCAATGAGGGTAGTTCACGTAAGCGTCAAGTATGAGAGATTGCTCATTCATCTTAATTAAAGTGTTCTTTAAGTTGATAAGCAAAGGAAAAGGTATGTAATATGATATATTCAACACATTCATGAAACTAGAAAATTTATTGTATGACTTACATGTTCACGAAGAACGGTAGTTCTCCGAGTGACGCTAAGAAACGAGTCTGTTAGCGGCATTCACATATATACAGCTAATTTCGGATCTAGCGAACTATGGGCCCGATTTTGATGCTTGAACTTGCATTTGAATGATCTTTGCCATACTAAGACACAGAAAAAAATGGGTCGGTATGACCTCGCTAGGGCAGTTCGAAAAAAAATTAGTATTTCACATATCTGGTGATAGTACTGACCCCTGACCATATAGGTGGTCGAAACTTCCAGAATCGTAATCTACGCTTCAATACATTTCAAACGGTTTATCACACGTCAAAATCGGTGAAGGGGTTCAAAAGTTATTACTTTTTTTTTAGCCCAATAACAGAATTTTCACAAATGATAGAAAAGGGCCTCTGTCATTCTGCTTTAGCAAAAAATGGTTGGTACTAGGGGGGTTTAGGAGTCAATTGTAGGTTTCGTAGAGGCAAATTGATGCTTATTTTTTGATCAGAGTTACCGTTTTCGAGATACGAAGCTTACCATAGTCCAAAATCGAGCTTTTGTATGAATACTATGCACTTTTGTTTAATATGCAACCTTACAAAATAAGTGATATCAGTACAAGAACCCCTTCGGGGTAAAGTGAATAGTGATGCTGGAATTCTACTCACAAAACAAGCGATATCCACTTTGCGAGTGACTTTCTTTGTGTCACTAAGGGGAAGGGAGAATACTAAGTCTCTTAATTTTATTACAAAGGAAACAATTCTGCCATAGTGACACAAAGAAAGTCACTCGCAAAATATATATAACTTCTTTTGTGAGTAGAATTCTTGCGTCACTCTTCGCTTTACCGCGTATCTTATTTACACGCGTAGTCTCTTCTACTATTGTGTAAATCAGAGCTGAAACAGTCACCGGATCAACTTTTGGACCGGATCACCGGGTTTCGGCCCAATGTCCAAGAAGGCAAGTCAGAGTTTTTAATTAATGTCTTATACTGTTGCATTTCAATAAACAGTGTCTCCTTCATGGATAACCGGGACCGGGGGTGTTATCCCGCAGAGCATAACAAATACGATCATACGCGGTCATTGGGTCGGTAAGTGCGGGCTGATTAACATGCACGCTTGCGTTGCGTGCTTTGCTTGCGATTAGAGTAGCTAATTGAAGCACGTGTTTTATTACGTAATACGTAGAACATGTAATAAAACACGGGTTTCAATTGGCAACTTATCCAAATCGCAAGCTTTCATGAAATCCAGCCCTGAGTCATAGAGTCAGTCTGATCATTCGAACCAAGACCGAGTGAATTGGGTCATTTGTAGGGTTGCTAATTTGTCCCGGAAAATGTGGGACTGTACCGAAATCGAGATGTACGTCCCGGTATCCCGAAAATAATTCTCGGGACGTCTCCGTTTTCAGCGAAGAAGAGCGGAAGGGAAGAATTATCGTTTCCATTCTTTTCACACGATTATATTATCTTCAATTTAAGAGTACGGAACCTCAAATAAGTTTTTAAAAAGCCTTGAGTATATAGAATATGGATTTAATTCAAGTTCATGATCAAACTACCTCAAATTGAATGAAAAGCTCAATTGTTATTGTTGTTGGCATTACTCTTGGTTTCTGTCTGGCTCCTGCTTCAGAGTTATTAGATCCAGACTGAAATTTTCGATTACTTCCCGCTGACCATAAGAGTACCAACAAGAAAGGTATACTTTGTTTAATAAATCCGGAAACGGAATAATGGGTAATGTTTAAAAATTTCGATAAAGGTGGATAAATGTGTTTTTTGTATTATATTATTGATTGTATATTAAAAAAAGAAAAATCGTTCCTTTTACGCAATGATGGCCACGTGTTTCTGTTGATACTGCGACCAGAGAATATTTTTGCAATTTTTAGAATTAGCCACGAATGTTGAATGTAAAACAAAAGTCTTTTTTTATTTTGCACATTTCAAAGATTTTTGTAAATTTTTAACATCCAGGCTTTTCACTTTTGAAATATAGTAATCGTACTCATGGGGTAAAGTGTTTGGATCGGACCACTTAAGTTCAGGTCAGGCTGAGTCACTAATTAACCAAGAGTGACGCGGTTTAAGCTCTGGTGTAACTCCTACACTTCTAAGAGAGATCGCGCAAAATAAGATGTTCAAGACAAGATTATCAATAATCATAGTATAAATTATAACAAAGAATAATGGCGTGTAATTGATACTTAAACAGATTTTATTGTTAATGAAAACATTTCCTTAATGCATCTGGATTGTGCGCCAACTTTATGATCTTACCAAAAAATGAACTTTATAAAGTACATTTACGTAATACATGCAGTTATAAATAGTAGCAGGGGAAAGTTGGACAAACCGGAGAGGTGAAACTTTACTTTGATTATAGTGTGTCTATAGTAAGCAACTAACCAGAATGCTTTTTCTGCTCAAGGGAAC
>JAGDQP010041128.1:3465-17028 GCA_022664845.1 Lepisma saccharinum | reverse complement strand
TACATCGAATCAGTCGGTAACCTTTTCAGCTCTGCCGTGTTTATTCCATCTGTGCGAATTGTTATAAACACTAGTTCATTAGTGTTGTAATTATTAGAACGTTATATTCGCAATAGGTGGAATATATAGTGGCATGTCCAGAACTGACAAATTTTAAGACATGAGTAGCAAATGCCCCCTTTTTTAGCCATTTCAAGAGAAGAATTATTTTTATATTCGTTTGGCACGAAATTCGTTCTATGCTCTAATTTGCCAACATATTATTACATGTGTTTCTTCTTTTCACGTTTGCAATGTGGAACATGTAAAGTTTACTATGCCTATAAGGAACATGCTAATTTTGCTTTTCAACATTCGTAACTTTTCATTTTGATACAGTTTGGAATTATAATCTTGGTTCTTTCTGATAGAAATTAAGCAGAAAAATTATCATACATTCATTTTCTTTTTGTGTTCACTTTGCATTCGTAGTCTGGAATAGAAGGTATGGCCTATGGTATCTACTGGGTTTGTTACAATCAGTGATTCCGCCAGACCCCGGTCCCTGTGGGGCTGTCGATTCTGGAGACTACCCCGACGTTTTTTATAGAAACCGTGCAAAACTCTAGTCCACCCTCCCAATTTTGACTTTACACACCCCAATCAACAAATCCTGGCGAAATTCCTGATTACAAAGTATTCCGAACCAGTATATTTAATAAGCTTCACCGAATTTGCAACCGAACCCCGCGCAAAAAAAAGCATGTGTGTTACACTTTTGACATTATCCTAAATGTTTCTCAAAGCTCTGGAGTTTCACTGGAAAATCATGAGTATTTAATCTGACCACCAACTTTGGTTTCCATTTTGAAAGTGACTTAATGAATTTTTGAAAAGCCCTTTATATAATCAAAGAGCGATGAACAAATATAAAGTCCAAAAGTCATTTCTATCTTGCTGTTAGATTTGTGGGAAGCGAACTCTATTGTGTGGGAACTGAACTTAATCTTTTTACTATGTTCAAATTCCATATTTTTATCTTTACTTCTTCTTCTTCTTCTCTCTCTCTCTCTCATATCTCTGCTTCTGTCTAACAGACGTTCATCGGTTTCAATGTTTCACTGTGTGTTTAAATTTCTCCCTGCATCAACTTATGTATATTGATTCGTCTCGCTTTTATTCTTTCATTTTATCGATACTAATATAAGTCTATTTTGAAAAACAAAAACGTGCTCTTGAAGTTTGCTGATTTTAGTATGAGACGAAGGAAAGAGAAAGAGGGGGTCTGTTTACCAGACACGATTATGGGATAAGAAGGTGCCATTTGGGTTGCCTAGCTGCACGGCGTTCGCTGTCGCATTTTTTTGATGCGAAGTGTATATACCAGTAGTAATGACTTAGACACAGTAAAGCTATTTTTTTACCTATTAAGCTATGTTTTGCTAGTATTGTTGGAATGGCATTTTAATCTGATAAAATGGCTTATTTGAAGTACCAATGTGGTTATTTCAGTTTATAAGATTCGCAGTACGCTATTTGAAAGTAGCGCCTACCGGGAACACAGTTTTCGCTTTTCTTTTTGCTTTAGTGTTGGACGTGAAACTATGAGTTGGTTCTTTTAATGAGTCAAGAGCAGTATTGTAAACTAATTGATTCGTGTGGCTGTGGAGTTCGGTAAATACTATTTTCAATTTCTCTGTATTTAATTATTTTATTGTACAAAAGTTCACAATAAGTAAAATTTTTGTCACATACTGTACACTACTAAAAGTAAAATTTTTGTACACTATTAAAAGTGTTCCTATTAATTCTCAGGGAAGTTTCGCAGAATTGTTAGTATTTCATGTTGTTTCACTGTCATGGAGGAAAACTCAGCCTTTTCGTATGATTATTTGGATATTTTTCGTTTTCAGTTCTGCACATGCGTAGAATGGTAATTCCTAATCCTATTGACAATTGCATAAATGATTAAAATGTGGCGTAAGTCGTGGGATCAACTTAGCTTATATCTTCGGAATTCAGCCAACATAATTGTAACACCCTATAGTGCTTTATTTTAACTGGAAATTTAGAGCAATCAGTACGACGCTGGATTTTCGAATAAAGAACTCGTGTTCAAATTTTTTAGACTTTATGTTTTTTTGTTTTTTTTCGCTCCCAATATTCCTAAGTACCGTATGATGGGTGCCTTTTATTAGCCAAATTACTTTAAATTTCCAGGCTTCCTAGCTTTTCTCAGGAACGTTTTGGAATATCTTTAACAGTGTACGTTCATTTATTTCTATAACTCTCGTAGAAAATTTTGACTTTTTTTTTTAATGTAACAGTTATTCAGTAAATTGCCAATAGAAATATTTTCATGTGTCTCACGTATTGGTATTCTATATATCCTACCTAAAGCTTTATATTATTTTCAGATTGTAATGTTTTTCTCTCTATTTCAGAATATTATTTCTAATCTAAACCCCAAATTAATTATGTAACAAACTATGTGAATATCATATTAATATTATTGTTCTTGTACTGACATGAGATCGGAAATCCTGCATAACCATTTCAAATAAGTCAAGGGACGGCAACTTTTTAGTCTATCGATTTTCGAGACTCTCGAGACGAGACCGAGACAAGACCAAGACTAACGTTCCGAGACTCGAGACCGAGACGAGACTGAGGTATTCAATCGAGACCGAGACGAGACTGAGGTATTCAATCGAGATCGAGACGAGACTGAGGTATTCAATCAAGACCGAGACGAGACTGAGGTTTACAATCGAGACCGAGACGAGACTGAGGTTTACAATCGAGACCAAGACCGTAATTTTCAGATCGAGATGTAACGAAGACCGTAATTTTCAGATCGAGACGAAACCAAGACCAAGACCGTCCTATAATGTTCGAGACGAGAAGGAGACTGATGGTAGTCCCGTCTCAATTAGGGATGGTATCGAGACGAGACAAAGTTGGCATTATTCTCGTTCACGTCCCAAATTTTTAAAAACAGTCTTGATCTTGGTCTCGTCTCGAGCTGAAAATTACGGTCTTGGTCTCGGTCTCGATTGTGAACCTGTCTCGTCTCGGTCTCCAGTCTCGACACTTTAGTTTCAATCTTGTCTCGTCTCGAGTCTCGAAAGACGATATACTTTTAAAATGTTCCTTAACTTGTTTCAAATGGGTATGCAGGTTTTCCGATCCTAGTATAAGAACAAGAATATTCATATGATATTAACATAGTTTCTTACATTATTAATTTGTGGTTTAGAATAGAAGTAATATTCTTAAATAGAGATAAAAACTTTACGATTTTAAAGTAATATAAAGCTTTAGTTATGAGATATACTTACTTACTACTGTTACGGCTTATGGTTACGGAACTCGCAAGTTAATCGCCGTAGTAACAAACGTTCGCCATCGGGATCTATCCTGGGCAAGATCAAACCAGTTTTCATCACATACACCTACTTCTCGAAGATCCCTTCTAATATTGTTTTCCCAACGTCGCCTGTCTTCCCAACGGCCTCTTTCCCTTCCGCTTTGCAATTAAGATGGAATATAATCCTTGTTTTAGAGATACATTAAAATATTTATATTGTGGAAACGGATCTATGTTATATAACAAATTGCGAAAATGGTATACGTAACATTTACAAGTTTTGCTATTTCTAAATTGTATTTAAATTGTCTGAATAACTGTTACGTTAGAAACGAAAAATTTGCATTTTAGTCGAATTTTTCTACCAAATTTATAGAAATAAATGAACGTACACTGTTAAAGATTTTCCGATACCTTCCTCAGGAAAGCTAGGCAACAATAGGTGGCTGGGAATTTTCAGTATTTTGGCTAATAAAAGGCATTCATCATATAGTTCTGAGCAATGTTCGGAGCAAAAGAAAAAAAAAACAGAAGTCTAAAGGAGATTTGAACACGAGTTCTTAAGTAAAAAGTCCAGCGTCGTACTGACTTTTCTAAATTTCCAGTTAAAATAAAGCTCTATAGGGTGTTAGAATTATGTTGGCTGAATCCCGAAGATATAAACTAAGTTTATCCCAGGACTTACGCCACATTTTAATCATTTATGCAATTGTCAATAGGATTAGGAATTCCAATTCACACAAAATATTTCCAATTTCTACCAAAATAAGAACTGAAAAAATGGCGACAGCAAACACTTGATCGACATTGCATGCACAGCTACGATAAGAAACAGTTTTCTCATTCTGCGCATGTGCAGAACTGTAAAAGAAAAATATCCAAATAACCATACAAAAAGGCTGAGCTTTCCTCCATGACAGTGAAACTACATGAAATACTAACAATTCTGCGAAACTTCCCTGAGAATTAATAGGAACATTTTAATAGTGTACAGTATGTGACAAAAATTTTACTTATTGTGAACTTTTGTACAAGAAAATAATCAAATACAAAGAAATTGAAAATAGCATTACCGAACTCCACAGCCACACGAATCAATCAGTTTACAGTACTGCCTTTTATTGATTAAAAGAACCAATTCATAGATATGGATTGGTCCGTGATCTGCTGCACGTCCATACAAGCAAAAAGAAAAGAGTGATGATGTTTCTGGTAAGAGCTACTTTCAAACAGCGTTTTGCGAATATTGTTGTAAACTGAAATAGGCATATTGGTATTTCAAATAAGCCGTGATATTAAATTAAAATGTCATTTCAAAAATCCTAGCAAAGCATACCTTAATAGGTAAAGAAAAACTAACCTTACTGTGTCTAAGGCATACTATGTACAATCTTATCTCCCCTCTATGTCCGTCTGTCAACATGGCTAAGAAGGTGGTTGAATTGTTGTTCGTGAGGTATCGGCGAAACGTCACCAACGACATGTAGATAATCCAAATTTGACGCTCGCTATGTCTCATTTGATTTTTATAAAAACAATACTTTTCTTTTATCGAATGTCACAGGTATATTTACGTGATAGGTTGTTCAGACTTTCCTCTGCATAATCTATGAACTTCCTACAGGGTAACTTTATATAATATTTAGGCTTCAGAAACTGCTGGGAAACCTTACACAATCGCTGTTTCTCTATCGAGAACTTTCGAACCAGGAACTTCCATGGCTACGAAGATAGTTGAGGTGTACCGCGACTGAGCTTCGACTTGCTTATTTCCATATACGTAGAAATAAATATTGTCTCCATCTTTTCTAAGGTACCGGTTAGTATTGCAAAAATCTTTTTTTATATATATAATAAGTAAATGGTGTACGAAAGATCTATATTACAATTTACACAGTTTGGCTTCTTCACGTATGCTTTAAAGTTATTACGGGATCAGTCTAGCAGAGGTTGATACAAATGGGAGAGTGTCAACAGAAGTACCAGCAGGGAGAAAGCATGCGGATGAAAATTCGCAGAAGATAATGTATAATAATAATACAAAATAATGTCTGTATTTATCCATCCCCGAAACAATCTCGAACACTTTATATTGTTACTGAAAGATAATAGAAAATAATTTGAAACTGATAACTGCCTACTAATGACTTATAGTCATATTTTAAAACTGGAATATAACATTTTAAATAAAATTTATCAGAAATGAAACTTATTGTCACGAGATTTCTTCTAATATGAAACAACGTGAATAAAAGCATTAAATTAATACTATCGACATTAATGAAAATAAAGCTTATAGTCTCGAGTGATAAGTCTCAGTTTTGTCTCGAGTCTCGATGGATAAATCTCGGTCTTGGTCTCGTCTCGAGTAAGTATCGATTCATAGAGTCTCGGTCTTGTCTCGATTCCTGAACCTTAGTTCGTACTCGGTCTTGGTCTCGAATTTGAGACGAGACCGAGACCAGTCTAGGTATCGGTACTATCACTAGTCTCGATACCATCCCTAATATATCTATTTATACCTATCATCATCATCATCATATTCAGCCGTTTTCTATCCACTGCTGGATGAAGGCCTCCCCCTTTTCTTTCCACATATCTCGGTCTGCTGCTATCCTCATCCATGTAGCTCCTAAAAAACGCTTGATTTCATCTACCCATCTTGCATTCGGACGTTGTCTCGGTCGCTTCTTTTCCCTAGGAATCCAATGTAGTATATTTGTCGTCCACATTCCATCTGTTCGTCTAGCTACGTGACCGGCCCATTTCCACTTCAGCTTCTTCGTAGTCTTGATTATATCCTCTACTTTTGTTTGTGCGCGAATAAATTCATTTGTCTTCCTGTCCCTCCTGGTTATTTATTTATTTATTTACTCGCCTATCACAGAGCAATTGCTCCAATGAAGATAGGTGTTACCCAGTACAATCAATGTTTTAAACAATATACATTTTACAATTCTGGGGTATAGTATATATGATGAAAACATAAGCAACTTTGCCTAGAATACAATACAATTTTACACAATATACTCACACCGACTCGCCCACACGCACTCACACACACGCCCAGACATAACTGGACTATATATATTTCGTGAAAAAAAGAAGAAAAAAAAAGAGTATTAGGAAAGAGACAAGTTGTTCAGTTTCCCTTTATTCCTAGCATGCATCTCTCCATTGCTCTTTGTGTGACTCTCAATCTTTGAGTCGTTTGCGCATTCAATGTCCAACTTTCACAGTCGTACATCATTACAGGTAAGACACATTGATTATAAACTTTACGCTTCAGACACATTGGTAGTTTGCTTTTGAAAATAAAGTGTAGTCTTCCAAATGAACTCCACGCCATTTTGCATCTTCTATTTATTTCATCAGTTAACTTGGCATTCGATATTTTGACCTGACCAATGTAAACGTACTCATCCACTATGCCTATTGTCTCTCCGCTAATCTTTATATCACTTTTTTCAGCATATAGATTGTATATGACCTTTGTTTTACTTATATTCATTTTAAGGCCTATTTTCGAACTCTCATTATTCAGTTCTTCCATTCTGGTTTGTAGTTCTTCCGCATTTGAAGCAAACAGTATTATATCATCAGCGAACCGTAGGTGATGAAGATATTCGCCATTAATTTTAATTCCAACTTCATCCCAGTTTAAATTTTGGAACACTCTCTCCAGGACCGCACAAAACAGTTTTGGAGAAATTGAATATCCTTGCCTTACCCCCTTTCCAACTTTAAATATTTCACTTTCTTGATGTAGTCTAATTACAGATGTGGCAGTCGAGTAAATGTTTCGCAGTAGCTTGATGTACGCATTTTCGATGTCTTGATGTTCAAGTGATTTAAGTACTGCTGACAAGGAGACCGAATCGAAAGCTTTTTCGAAATCTATGAATCCCAAACATAGTGGAAGTTCATATTCATTAGTCCTTTCCATAACTTCATTCAATGTTTGTATGTGGTCCATTGTGCTAAATCCACGACGGAATCCGGCTCGTTCCCTTCCCTGGTTAAAATCTAAGTCTCGTTCAATACGATTCAAAATAACTTTGGTGAACATTTTGTATAGAACTGACAGTAAATTAATTGGTCTGTAGTTTTCAACGCGTTCTTTGTCCCCTTTCTTGTATAACAAAATGATAACGGCATCGTTCCAACTTGAGGGTATTTCTCTCTTCCTCAGGCATATCGAGAATAGTTTAGAAAGTTCCTCTTTCATTTTTTCACCTCCCCATTTAAACATCTCTGCTGTGAGTCCATCTTCTCCTTGCGCCTTTCCGTTCTTCATCCCTCGAAGTACTTTGTCCACTTCTTCTTTCATTACATCTGGGACATCAACATTATTTTCTTCTGAGTCTTCATTTCCTAGCTCTTCTTCGGAGCAGTACAACTCTCTGTAGAAATTTTCAAATATTTTTATAATTTCTTCCTTATTTCATGTTACGGTCCCGTCTGGTTTCTTAACTGCAATTATTTGCTTTTTCCCTATCATGAGCTGCTGTTTGGTTTTCTTCAGGCTCTTGTTCTCCTCGATTGTATTTCTAACAAGATTTTCGTTATATCTTGGTACATCCTCTCTTATTTTCTTCCTTACGGTTTATTTAGTTCTATGTATTCAATCTTTTTATGCAATTTTCCTCTTCTTTCATTTCCCTTCTTTTCTTCATCAAGAGTTTATTTTCTTCTGAAATTTTCCTCTCTCTTTTCTTTCTGGTGCCTGCTATTTCCTTGGCTGTCTCTCTTATTATCTCAGTCAGTATTTTATTTCTGCTGTTGATGTCTTCTTCATACTCTAACTCTTCCAAGGCGCTGAATCTGTTGCTTAGTTCTATTTCGAATGTCTCTCTGTTTTTCCCTAGATTTTCCAGATCTAAAAGTGGTGGTTTTCCTCTGATAAGCTTCTTTCTCTCAAGTCTAGTATTTAATTTCAGCTTACATCGCACCATCCTATGATCACTCGAGACTTCGAAACTGTTCAGAACAGACACGTCTTGAGGGGAATGTTTTAGTTAGGGCTTCGGTTAAAGGTGTCGGCATTGTCCTTTTGTGACTGATAAGAAACCCCTAGAAAACCAGATTTAAGATGGTTGACGTGAGCAGGACTCGAACCCCCACTGCTTCTCTCATGCTTTTCGAAGTTCAGCGACCATAAGCACTGCACAACGAAGGCTGGATAAAAAGACCTCGAATTCAACGAAGAAAGAATACAACCCTCTGCTCTAGTTGATATGGTGCGGGCTTAGAATAAGCAATGGAGAGGAGCACAGATTTGTGCCCTGCCAGCTTTTCAAAAAAATTCCATTAGTTTCATGAAGAAATAGCGAAGCGGTACCTAAAGATATCAGATCGATAAAGGTACCTATTGATCAGAAGGGGGTATATCGATGAGAATTAAAAAACAGGGACAAACTGTCATGAGTTGCGAAATTTCTCCCACAATGGTACTTCATACGAAAAGTGCAGACTAACAAAAATAGTGCAAATCACGATTGTATTGGCCTATTTTTATCCCTCTGATCGATATACCCCTTGATCAAAGTAGCCCCAGTTTATCCTAGGTATAAAATATGCTTCTATGCATGCTTTTTAATTTTCAACCCCTATTTTTTCCTACCATTTTTTTAACTGTTCTCTCGGGGCTTATTAATATAATGACTGATTGACGCCCCCCTATTTTATTGCTGGTCAGCTGTTTTTTATTCTCATCCATGTACCCTCTTCCGATCGATAGGTACCTTTATCGATCTGATACGTATATGTACCACCTCGTGAAACTAGTGGAATTTTTTTTAAAAGCCGGCAGGACGCAAACCTGTGTTCCTCTCCATTGCCTCCGCGACCATATCCACTAGAGCATAGGGTTGTATTCTTTCTTCGTTTAATTTGAGTGTGGTTCACTGACTATGGCGATGACCTCCGAAAAGCATGAGAGAAGCATTCGAGTCCTGCTCATGTCAGCCATCTTAAATATGGTTTTCTATTGGTTTCCTCAGTCGCAAAAGACCAATGCTAATACTTTCAATCGAAGCCTTAATTAAAATATCCCCCTTCATACCCGGAAAGTGTTCGCCGGGGAACATCATCCCTCTAACTTCTCACTTTCAGCTGTACCTGTCAGTTTCAGTCAATATTGTATTTTTTTAAATGTAAATTATTTGATTGATCTTAGTGTGTCTTTATCCAAAATATTTCAAAAATGACCTATAGGCATCTCAGGCTCAGGCCAGAATAAGGTGGGAGAGATGATATTGGAAAGTGGACCAGGGCCTAGTTAGTAGGTACAAAATACAGGGGTGCAAAATATACTTAGTATTCGCAAAGTATTCGGCGTATACGCAAATACAATAAAAAAATCGTAAAAGGTCTTATAACTGCTCTCCTTACTGGTGATTCACTTTAATAATTTTCTATTATTTTCTTGTTGACCAGAAGCAAAAGGAATAAAAATGTCAACAGTTTTCAATTAAACAATTACGTTTTCGTCTTGACATCCAATGAACAGTATAGCGTTTCTCATATGAAGCAGCAGAGGAAGGAAGATCTTTTCCTCGCTGGCAATTGTGGCCACATGTGTGCATGCCCCGAGAAGACAGATTAGAAGTTTTTTTGTCCCTTCTCGTAGTATGTTCCAAATGTTCTCTGCTGCCCTTCTCTTGCGCACGGACCACACCCCTCTTTTTTTCTCTATCTGGTGACCTCTCCAAGTCCAACCGAGAAATATCGCAAAATATGTAAAGAATTTTATGCATCACTTCCACAACTATGGCTAGTTGGATTGGATCATAAGACAGAAGACAGAGGAAGGAAGTAGGCTGGCTGGACATTCTCAAATTATAGGCCGACCAGAAGATTGAGTTCAAGACGTTTGACAGCTAACGAATTTGTTGTCATGCTCTGAAATCAAGGGAGGAAAATTAGAGTTGGAATTGTAGCACAAGAAAAATAGTTTTCTCTGTCACCAGAGAACAGCTATCACTACACATTCTCAACATAATGGTAATGTTATTTATTTACAATACTAAGAACAGAATTGTACAGAAAGATACAGTCTCATGACACTGTGTCATTGTTTCTCAAATAGCTAATAAGTATATGGTAAAAGCGCGTAATATGAGACCCCTTTTTATTTTACTGTATTAATGAAAGGAAAAGAAAGATAATGGAACGAAAAAATTTGCAAATGTAATTATTATAGATTGATCCATCAAGTACATAAATTGTACACGTGTGTCTAAAGAAGTGCCCGACCTACGAGGAGGTAGGGGTGCTAAAGGGGACAGGCGCTCTGGGCGGAACGTTTAAGGGGCGTCAAACAACTAATAATAAAAATTCTAAAAAAGGAAGTAAAATCTCATATTAAATTGAAATTGACCTAATCGTATCCGAAATTTCAATACCGGTGCGCTACGACATTTTTTATGTTATTCTTTACAACCTTATACCTTCATCTTTAAAATTCAAATAAGCGATTCAGGTCAGATAGGCAGCCCTAATGCCTTACTGGAATTACTAATAGCGATGTCACGATAGCTCCAGAGAAGATAACAACAGTACCTTACGTGATGCGAGAAGTGTTGTTTGGCTAAAAACGATGAAAAAGCGGCAAAAGGGCAGTAAAAAGGGCAGCAAAATTTAACTTTTCCCCATAGGAAAATTTCTAGATTCGATACTTTCTAAAGATGGAGACAAAAAATATATTTTCTAAGAGTCTGTAGCCTAATCGGAAGCGCTCTCGACTTCAGTGCGAGCGGTCCCGGGTTCGATTTTCGGTGTTGACCCAGCATCATGAGGACAATTGGGGAGCTGCTGTGAATAAAATACAGTGGCAATCACAGTTGAGAGCTTCGGCTCTCCTCTCCCAACAAGTCTTGTCAGTGTAGGAGCAGTAAACCAATCTCTACCCTACGGGGAGAGGCATCATCCAGTAGTGGATTGAATATGGCTGTGGTTTATTATATCTGGTGTAGTAAAAAGTAATCCATTATTTTACCAATAGATGGCTTCAGTGATCTGTATCTCGCGTTGTATAAGTCCGATCGGGTTCAACGAGATGGCGTTCAAACGATGAGATTGCGTACTACAAACTTTGTTCAGATAGTTGTGATGAGTTAACTCAGTGTTGTGTGAGCGCGCGTCAAAATGGACACTAGCAAAGAGAAAATACGCTATAATTTACAGTTTTTCTTCGATAAAGGCGAAAACGCAAGCCAGGCGACTGCAAATGTGGATAGTGTTTATGGTCCTGATACTGTAACAGCCAATCACGCGCAATTTTGGTTTCGTCGATTCCGTGCCGGTAATTTTGACGTCAAAGATGTACCACGCACTGGAAGGCCACGTGTCGAAAATGTCGATAAAATCATGGACATTGTCGCGTCCGACCGTCATGTAAGCACTGTTTCGATTGCCCAAGAGCTAAACATTGCACAAAAAAACGTGTGGAACCATTTGCATAAGGCTAGAGCCAAAAAGAAGCTTGATGTATGGGTGCCACACGAGTTAACGCAAAAAAACCTCATGGACCGAATTTCCATCTGCGAATCGCTGCTGAATCGCAACAAAAGCGACCCATTTCTGAAGCGGTTATGACTGGTGATGAAAAGTGGATCACTTACGTCAACGTCACGCGAAAACGGTTGTGGTCGAAGCGCGGTGCGCCGGCGCAAGCGGTGCCCAAGCCAGGATTGACGACCAGGGAGTTTTTGCTGTGTGTTTGGTGGGATTGGCAGGGAATTATCTACTATGAGCTGCTCCCCTACGGCCAAACCCTTAACTCGGAACTATACTGTCAACAATTGGACCGTCTGAAGGCAGCAATCGCCCAGGAGCGGCAGCTTTGGCCAATAGGAGAGGCATTGTGTTCCACCAGGACAACGCCAGGCCACATACATCGATAGTGACTCTCCAGAAGCTCCGGGAGCTTGGTTGGGAGGTTCTTATGCATCCACCTTATAGCCCGGACCTGGCACCGAGTGATTACCATCTGTTCCTGTCCATGGCGAGCACGTTTGCTGGTGCAAAATTCGCGTCAAGAGAGGCTTGTGAACATCGACTTTCTCAATTTTTTGCCAATAGGGACAAGGGCTTCTATGAGAGAGGCATCATGATATTACCTTCCAAATGGCAACACGTTATCGAACAAAACGGCGCATATGTGACCTAAATCGGATCATTCTAACTATGGTAAGTCAAGCCTTCAATGTCATGCAAAAATAATGGATTACTTTTTACTACACCAGATATATTTCTACGTATACGGAAACAAGTAAGTCGGAGCTGAGTCGCGGGACACCTCAACGGTAGTTCAACTATCTTCGTAGCCCTGGTATTTCCTGATTTGAAAATTGTCCACAGACAGGCATAGCGATTATATAAAGAATGGTTTCTCAATCTGGGGGGTCGCTGGATGTGTATAAGGGAGTTGCGGGGGAAAGTGAAAAAAATAATTTAACTAGGGTTTTGTAGGTTTAAACTAATAAATTTCAAAGAAAGTATTTTATTTTGCTTGTCGATTTTAATAATTACTAAAGATAATGTTGTTTGCTGAATAGTTTTGGATAATATAAATAGGATATTTATTATAAATACAGGAAATAAACTGTTATGTTTTGAAATGAAAAGCAAATATTACACAAGATAAAATAATTGTGGGGCACCGGATAGATAGCAAGGTGAAAGGGAATCGAGCTCTGTGAACTTGGAACCCAAAATGGAACCCGACAAAAAAACTTATCAGAAGTTTTGCGCTAGTATTGCGCTTTTTTGCACCACTAATAAAAAGTTTTGCGCTCGACCAAAAATAAAGTTATAGGCAAAAATCAAGTCGGGTTTCAACTTCACGCTGGAACCCGAAAACCGAGCTCACTGTTCGCATCTATACCACTTCATCACTTGGGTTTTGCTCTTTTTTTCGCCATCAATAAAAAGTTTTGCGCTCGACCCAAACTAAAGTTATAGGCAAAATTCAACCAAGAGTCAAAATTAAAGAAAGCTGGAACCCGACAGTTAAATTAGAAGTTCAGTGTTCTGACCTATGCCATATTATGACTTGAGTTTTGCATTATTTTGCGCCACCAACAAAAGGTTTTGCCCTCGACCCAAACTAAAGTTATAGGCAAAATTCAACCCGGGGTTCCAATTAAAGAAAGCTGGAACCCGACAATTAAATTCAGAGTTCAGAGTTCGGACTGATGCCATATTATCAC
>JAGDQP010041127.1:0-13118 GCA_022664845.1 Lepisma saccharinum | reverse complement strand
ATTTTTCTTGTCCTCCATTTTTTCTTGTCCTCCTGTCCTTTCTTCTTTTGTATATATCTTGAAATGCCATCCATTCTCTAGTAACTAGATTAAAAAGTTACAAGTTGAACATATTCGTACTCCTGTGATCCAAATTCTCAATTTTAATAAAAATATTCGTTACCGAAACATCATGCAAATGGTTCATCATTTGGTATCCACTTTCCATTTTCATTGAATTTTATTCTTTTATGGGAAGGTAGTTCAATAAAATTGTAACGTTTTGTGAAACTTGCCCTGTAAAACTGGCATTTGAAAATAAGAAATTATTCTGTTTGTCAGGGTTTCTTTATCGGATTTTAAATGAAACGCAGTCATAGTTATCTACCAATCTTAGCTTATTTGTCCTCCATTGGAAGAAAAAATCAGCAGTTGTCTTCTATTTTTAAATTCACTGTCCTCCATTGGTGACAATTATCACTAGCGTCTCAGGCAAGCATATGTTTCTAAAGCTCTGTCCACTGTTGCGCAGTCGCAGAACTCATTGAACTGTTAGTACCACCGAGAAGCGTGGTAGCTTGACCAGGTGGTCAACGTATTGAGAAGCTGATCGAGAGGTTCCGGGATCGAACCCTGACGTCGTTACAATTTTTTTTTTTAGGAAAAATTTTATTTTTTCTTTATTATGCATATACGCATTAGGAAATTTAATAAAAGCAGTGACAAAGGACACTTGGAGGTTAGGTAAGTCAGGTTCGGTGTTTGTTATTAGTATTATTATTATTGCACACGCGACTTGCACAGAGACATTGTTTCCACGTGCGCTCGCCATAGACGTGAGTAAAATTATCTGGTAACACTGCTTAATCCTCAAGAGGTCCTGTTACTTGAAAATTAAAATCTTATATAAAAGAGAATGTTTCTGGACTATCTAACACAAAAATGTCACGCCCAAGCTCTCAGTCAACCGTTCAAATTAAGCCGAATATTTTTCCCTCACACAGTCACCTCCCTCATATGTTAGTTCAAAGAATCTACAAACCTAACTGAAAATATTTCTTTGTAAAATTCAAAACAAGAAAACAGTTAGAACTAGAACAACAAAATAACAACAGTATGGTTGGTCGCTGCTACCTGGTACCGGCTATTGATAAAAAAATTTAGGGTTCTAAATGAATACTGAAATTGAGAATAAAAAAGCACATTGAGTATGGATAAAGACGCTAAGTACAAGTACTTTCTACCGGTTATTGCACATACATTATACACGCCTCATAATGGAACGGTTGTTCCTATCCTCTCTTTGTAAGACTTTTATGTTCATTGATACTTTTCGTCTGGGAAGTTCAGGAGTATCTTACTGAAAAGTACACAGTGAAATACATATAGGCCAGCAGTAGTTATACGGTATCACAACAAAAGATATGAGGTGAACATGTCCAATTTCTTCAGTACAAAGGGCAACGTGTGTTTCAGATAATGCTTGTGTTAGTAATATCATTAAAGGTTGAAGAAAAAATCAAATACGTATGCCGTTCCGGCAGCTTTTATTCAATCACAAATTTCGACCTTAATTGTACCCATACAAACATATTTGTTATTTTTGTTTTTACCTTGATCCCGCATTTTCTCAAATACGCTACATTTCAGATGGCTTTTCTAAGTTTTTACATATATCGCCGTAACTAACAATCCTAGCGAAATTTAGTCTATCTACAAAATTAAGGTAGACAAAATTTTCTACAAGAAATGTCCTCTACAGTTTTGTCGTAGGAGTAATATTTTCAAAGTTATAGGGTGGACAATATATTGGTATGTATATAAAAAAAAACTTTTTTGAGATTTCTCTGTACGTGTAATTACGTAAATTTATGTTGATAACCGACAGTGACATGCATTTGGAACGTTCAAATAGGACGAAAGTAGGTATTATCGTGATGTTAAGTAATCTCGGGATAGTTTTTATTGCCGTGTCACGAAATAACCTCTCCCGGGAGAAGCTGCCTATTGTTCGTACGTGTTTTGTAAAGGTACTGTTAGACAGCGAGCAAAATGACACGGTTTTGAACTTGCAAATAGTCTCGTGTAAGTGTGCTGCTGGGCAGAGCCTCTGGTTGGCGGCAAAGATGGAAGATCTGGCTTCAACTTGTTTGATGATTTCAAGAAAGCGGAAAACCTATGTCTGTTCAAGTCTTTTTGACGAGCATGATACATTGATAAAAACATCTACTCAGCAGCTTGTGACACCGTCTCTGGTGTTGATGAGGGCTCATAAAATACATCTCCAATGGCTTTGAGGCTTTAATTTTTCCCAAACAATTTCACGATCAGTGCTTTGCCTTTCCTGTACACGGCTGAGGTAGTGTCGCACCCACTCAGCCCGTGAGTGAAGAGAATGACAAAGGACCCTGCAGATCCTGACTCAATCCTGAAGGCAATTCTTCAATTGTACCGCTGGTTGTGGGATATGGTGCGGATGTCGTAAGGCTGGTAGAAAATGATGTTCATTCTCTGGCAATTGTGAGGGAACTTGCACCACCAGAAGGCGAATAGCTTGATGAGGTTATTTCGTGACCCGGCAATACAAAGCTATCCCGAGATTACTTAATATCTCGATAATACCAACTTTCATCCTATTTGAGCGTTCCTAATGCATGAAAATGTCGGTTATTAACATAAATTTACATAATTACACGTGAGTTACTTTAAAGGTAATGATAAATCTTAAAAAATGACTATTTTTTACATTTGAATATTTTGTCCACCCTGTATCTTTGAAAATATCAATCCTACGACAAAGCTGAAGAGGACCTTTCTTGTAGGACTTAAGAGGACCTTTCTTGTTGGAATTTTGGTCTACTTCAATTTTGTAGATAAATTTCACTAGGATTTTTAATTACGGAGATATATGCAAAGAAACGTAGAAAAATCACCTTTAAACAGCCCCTCGCCTCCTCTCACTCCCCAGCCTCCATGAATTTTAGTATGTTGTACTGCATGTACCAACGAAAAAATAGGCCAAACTTCAAAACTCCGGAATATTTCCCCGCGATCACCATTATTTATATCTAATTTTATTTGACGGCTACTAGGCTAAAGAGGTCAATGAGGAAATATTATCCAACTATTTACTTGAAAATGGTTTACCTACTTTCAACATTCAAGTGCCTTCATGTGCTCTGTACATCTTGAAAAAAAAACTAACTCCACGTAAAACTTAAAGACTCTTAAACTAAATACTAAATATTTCTGTTTTACTAAATATTTACGTATATTTAAGGCAATAAATTTTACATATCAAGAGTATCTTCCGTTGAAATGCCGTGTTCTATAATAAGTAAAACAGTAATTATTCAGTCTTTTTAGAACAGAAAAAGTTATTCGTTAGCGGCAGTGGTGATCGGCAGTAACAAAAATTCCTAATGACACAATAAGAATAAATAGCCGATTAAAGCCGCCTTCTATATTGTAGACATATCATATTGAGCTCAGAGTATCTCGAGGTGGATACCACTAAACAATCCAGATCTAGGAAATTATTTCTGAACCTTCTGAAACTGAAATGACAGTATTTGCAAGTGCAATAATAGCATTTGCAATAACGGTATTTACAGTATTTTCTGCATGCTGCAGAATACAAATTGTCTTGGTATCTTAGTAATTAAATACTTAAGATCAGTGGCGTCATTTCAGTTTTTGCTTGAGAGGGGCACGATCCATTAGGAAAGGCTTTATATGATATATCGCTTGGCGCATCCCACTTACTTCCTAGCGTAATCTTTACTTCATACTTTGCATATGCGTAATGTGATTCCGCTAGACCACTGCTATGACGGGTGTCACCTCCCAAATCCTCGAGAGCACCCCCAGCTTAAAAAATACGGTCAAAAATCGACATAAAACGTGCAAAACTCAAGTTACACCCTCCCAATTTTGACTTGAGATCCCGCAAAAAGAAAATCCTGGTGGAACCCCTGTACATAATTCATATGCATCTGTTCGCTGTTAATATGATATAGATAAAAACAAGTAATACTCATTTCTGATATGAAAAATAAGGGTATTTTAATTAACTTTTTGTAAAGTGTTATCTACAGAAGATGAAAAGCTCTAATGGCTTGGCTTCATTGTAGCAACCATTAACAAGATCATCAATAAAAACTTCCATAGCCTTTTTCGACTCCACAACCACATCATCAACGAGGAAAGTCAATCATCGGAATTGATGACCGAAAGTAATTATTCAGTCTTTTTAGAACAGAAAAAGTTATTCGTTAGCGGCAGTGGTGATCGGCAGTAACAAAAATTCCTAATGACACAATAAGAATAAATAGCCGATTAAAGCCGCCTTCTATATTGTAGACATATCATATTGAGCTCAGAGTATCTCGAGGTGGATACCACTAAACAATCCAGATTCAAGTCCGACAGAGGCAAAAATCTTACACCCGATGATACTGAAGCAGGCTAGTTATAGAAAGCCACTCAGTAAATAAATTCACATAGAAATAGGAAAAGCAGCTTAGTCTTGTTGTGGGTAACAAGAACTCCACCAACTAACTCACGACTTTCTGTATGATGTCACAGGCAAAGTAAACACTATACCGGTATTGTAGCAAACCTCTTATAATGTTGTGATCTCACCTCTTGAACAAGAGTTGGCTCTACACATCCAAATATGCAACAACAACAACAACAACAAAATATACATTGAACCTACGAAACTGACGGAAACAAAGCAAAACAATAGCACTGGACTTCCTCTGAACAAAACTAAATTTTCAGCTCTCACGTACAGGGAAGACAATTTTTTTTAACACAATTAAAAAAAAAAGTGCTGTTACCGCCCTTACAATTCATTTTATCTTATCTTACCATTTTAAAAATACAGAACACCGTTAAGGCCACCACATATTTTCAGGAAAACCAGAACTTGTTAGACAAACGAAATTAAACTTCCAAAACACTCAATACATCACATTGACTCACTTTCAGAAGTGAAATGTTCTCAAATCCAAACAAAAGCTAAAACTTAAAATTCTCTTACAAATTAATATATAAAGAAAATGATCTAATCTGACCTACTTCGTAATTTTGACTCCCGCAACATATAGGCTCTGGTCGCCTTGAGATATGAAACAATAACTGCTCACCAATATATATATACATACAGGGAGAAATATAAAAACGAATAGGGTTAAAATTGACCCAAAAGGGCCAACCGCTTAGGCAGTACACTGTCACTATTGATAAAAATGACTACTTGCTATTCTTAGCACAAAAATGTGGCAATACTCCAAACTAAACGAATGGCTATTATAAAATATAAACAAGACTTCTCGATATAGGACTTAGTTGACGCAAGCTGTCCTATCGTCTGGGAAGTCTACAAACCAAACTCGGCGATATCCCAAACCAAACGACTCAGAAATGCCCAGGAAAGAAAACACAAAAAGAGGCTTATTAACGCTATATTATAATAATTCTCAAAACCACATACTGAAAGAGCACAATGCTCTGGTTTACGAAGCTGCTTACTACACGCACTTAAACGTAACAAGTGCGTAGAAAATCAACAAGGGACTGGAACAAACCCAAAGAAAAACTAAAACAAATTAATTATAAAAAAAAGGTAAAATCTAGATATTCTCAACAGAAAGGACAGAGTAATTTTAAAAACTCCAATTCGTTACTTACAATCTGCTGTTCCTCTTGTATTAATAAATAACAGTCTTACAGATATTCAACTTATATTTCTCTTTCCTTTATTTTAAAAAATTAATAAAAATATTTGTGTTCTCGCGGCGCGGTACGGGGTAGGCAAGTAATTTCGCGGCATACTACCTATAGGTAACGTGACAGTGAACACTCTTTGAGAATCACTGTTCTGATAAGTCTAATCAATGTTGAACAGGCGCCGCACAGTTTCTCGTTTTTGTGTGTGTGTTTTCTTTTACGTGTGATTGTTTTGATTCTTGTTAGCTGGCCAATAGAAATATCCACGCAAGTCAAATGTGACTCGCAGGCAGCCTATTGAATATACTTGGTATGGGTCATCGTTTTATCCTTCTCTAAGATACAGAGTGGTTACATGTGTAGTTCTGATGCTTGAAGCGTCCACATTTCGCCAGGAATCTTCACAAATGACGTAATATCTCGACAAATTGCAGTAAGGAGCAAGAAGTATCTAATTTACAAGGAACAATGTTTGAAGCAAAAGGTCGTTTTCATCCTTCTTTACTTTTTATGTTGTTTTTTCCTCTATAGAGATTGATTTGTTCTTTTAGTTGTTTCTAGTAGCAACTTTTATGTTTCGTTATAATCTACGTATCTGTAAAGAACGTGTTTCTGTATATAATTACAGGTTTTAAGGTAAACGTTGGAGAATCGACAGGCTGTAAAGCTGTAATGAACTATTTGTACTGGACTACTGTAATGTGTGTGTCTTTTTGGTAGGCTAGTATCATATATACAGGATGACTTGTGTCTTTGGTGATTAATAGTAGGACTAGGTTAGTCTTTTCATTTCATAGATGTTCAAGTACATTCGTCTTAAGACAAATTTAATTCATCTTCGACTTCAGAGTTTACGCTTTCTTACTGGAATATATACTTAATGTTGACCTTGCGAATGAAATAAGCAACGGTTGAAGTTTAGTGACTCCCCGAAGAGACGTTACTACATTTTATCCCCCCAGAAAGAGAATATCCAAAGCCGAAGCTCGATTCGGTCCATTGAGAAGCTAGGGTAAAGGGTCCCCCCTCGCATTGTGGGGTTTTGCGCCATAGTAGTTACGCCCGTGTCACCAATGCTACTCTTTATATTCAGCACACACTGAAAATCGCCTGGCACTAAAAGCAGACAAAAACTTAATCAAAAATGAACTTCATTTGAAACGCATGTGAACTTTATGTGAACCTACCGAAAAAAATTGTCTTTAGTGTGCTCAATGTGTCTTTTTCTTTGCTTCTGATGCACTGTACACATTTTGTACACATTAAGTTCATATCTGATGTAGTGCACATTATCTACACTTCGTTTTGAGAATACTTTAAGTACATTTACAAATTGTGTATCAGTACACCAGAAGTGCACATAATATGCACTAAAACGTGCTAAAACTGGAACATATTGTTAACTATTTTCGGGACATACTGTGGACTTTGATTTTCAGTGTATAAACCACTTCTAAGGAACCTTTTTCTCAAAGTTTTTTAGCATTGTTTTGAATCATCCTGTGTTTTCTTTTGACTTTTTGGGGGGAAAAATACAAAAAAACTAACTTGTAAAATTAAAATTTTTACACTAAATTTTCGGACCTCATAATATCAAGCTCTTTGTTATGGCCGTTGAAGAATGAATGGCAGGGTATCAAGTAAAATCTATAAATATACTCAGATTTATATTTAAAAAATCACCAATTTTCAAAATCCGAAACGAGTTCAATCTGACAACATCGCACAACATATGGAATGTTAATTTCGGATGTATACCGAATATAGGCACAGTACTATCATATTGTGCAACTGATCGGACTTTTAGTGTACCCATCGGTCATTCTTTAAAAATCTGAATATACCATCCTGACATTCGCTTGGTTGGACTGAGGAAAGTCTTGGAAAACCTCAATCATGACGCTCAGTCAGTCACCGATTGTAACCACTGAACCACGGAAACTGATTAAGATCCACAATTCGTTAGAATTAATCAAATAATTTATCATAGAAAGCTTCCTTTGGTGTTGTTTCAAGTGAGAAGTAAAAGTACCTTGATTTTATATCTCTACGAAATCACATAAAATCCATTTCTATAGCCTACGTAAGAAGAAAAACTGAAAATTTTGTACAGGGTAAGATTTTAGTATCTATTGGCTTCAGCCCATCTCGATCCATAATCTAAGTTTCCAAATTCTAAAAACACTAATGTCCTTGTCGGGATTCGAACCCATAACCTGTCGGATGGTAGTCAAAACCATTTCGTATCGTCGTTATTTCCTTAATATATTTAGAGTATTCAGTTAACTGATTTCAGAAATGTTTCTCCCTTTCTCTCCTTTCTCAGTTGCTTCTTCAGTTCGTCGAAGGAATTTACAAGGGATTCCCGAACTCGACCACTGACGACATTCTAGAATCCTTCATGGCTTCAAATTAGGTTCGTATCCGGGAATCTTAGAAGAAAGGCCTCTGGTGAGTCCATCTACTATCTCCTTCACAATTTCTTTCCAGCAACGCTAACAAGAATTTCCACATGTCTTGTGAAAAATATCACAGACTGTCAAGGTTCCGTCTAGTCGTTAACGTATAGTGGACTCCGGATGGACATTAAAGACGCGGGCTCGAGTCCCGCAGCAGGCCATCCTACCTGAGATTTTCCTGTTTTATAACCCGAACGTATAAGGATGGTATCATTACAAAGACCTTGGGCACTGCTTCGAAGTGTGATCGCCAAGGGACGATATGTCTCAAGGTTTAGGACGTAGTTAGCACCTCCATCCCCACCAATGAAATTAAAAATATTTTGTTTTTAAATGTTTCTGTTTTTCTTACAACTTCCTCGGAAGAAATATTAATTTCTCAATCATTTTTTGTCAGTAAAACCTTTAGTAAACTTTATTTTGTATGGGTGAGTCTAGTAACTTTTGACTTAAGCCCATCACGATTTGGCCTATCTCACACCTTCGTTAAAACCCCCAAACATCCATGCCCCAGGCGAGATACAAGCCCGCAACCTTCTATTTTCTTGTCAATGTTCATGAGTTCTTCAATTAGTATTATTTCAAACTAATTCATCACACTTAATTTGGAACGACGAAGAAAGGTGACTTATTAGCGAAACATTCACTGAAAATCTCTTAGCATAAAAAGCACACAAAAATTTCAACAAAAGTGAACTTTAAATGAACGCATGTGAACTTTATGTGAACCTCAAAAAAATGTTCTTTTGTCTGCTTAATATGTCTTTTTATTAGGTTCTTACGCAGAGTGCATATTTTGAACACATTAAGTTCATATTTACCGTAGTTCACATTATCTAGAGTTCGTTTTCAGAACACTTTTGTCACCATTAAGTGAACTTTTTGAGCATGAATTAGGTAGCAGCATACCAAAAGTTCATATTTTATGCACTAAAATATGTGGTGCAGTTCATATTAATTTCACGAGAAAATCGTAAATTATGCACTAAAAACGTGGTGAAAGTGGAATATATTGTGAACTCTTTTCGGGATATATTGTGCACTTTAAGTGTACTTTGATTTTCAGTGTTTTAAATCTTTTCGAAACAGGATACTCGCAACAGCCAATGCAAGACAACAAATAAACAGAAACTCAGGTATGGTGAATCCTATCAAGATCTCAAAATGCAAGAAGATAATAATTATTGTTCGACTGTGAGTCCAATCCAATCCAATATTAGTTCTTGGCTTTTGTTTATTTTTGTTGTGAAGCTTCGGGACTGGTCCCATGTCTGCACCCAGTCGAGCAATAAAAGCACGTTGTGGAAAGTAACGATAGCAAGCATTACAATAAAACAAGAAACTGAATATTTATGAAACAAGGATCTCTCTTCAAATATACTGGAGAAATTATAACACAATATACTGTACAGAAATGAAATAAAAGTACCTTAAAATAATCATTTAGGTACCAGACGTTTTAGTTGTGTATGAACATTTTTGAAGACCCATCTACAGTTCATATGGAATCTAAACTTTACAGATAGTGTTAACTATCATAAAATATTGAAATGGGAAATGCATTGAAAATAAACATTAGTCAATCGATTTCTTGTAAGATATCTTCTTCATATGATTGAAATAAGGGCCCGTTTACACAATTCTCCATTAGTTGCTTATCAACTATCCGGTAAGCACCATAAAGATACCGATCACAGGGAGTGAGCGATTGTTTTTGTGTTAAACGTGATGGTGTTTGCATCGCGTATAATGAAAAAGTCTAACCTGTCTTTCTAATACTATTTCTGTGAAGTGGGTACAATTTTAAAACAAGTAGAAAGGAAAAAAAACTGTAAAGTTCTTTTTAAAAAATATTAAAATGGTGTGGGGGTGGAAGGAACCGAACTCCGGTCTCTTAGCCATAAATCCAACGCTCTAGTCAATACCTCAACCAGACAGCTTGCAATAAACGGCTTCATGTAATTCAGAATAACGCTAACAGATGACAATCAACGCTAACATATGATTCCCACTTGTGTGTCTTTATGTCCCGATTTATTCCTGCTTATCGCATGGGTTATATATCATCAGTATTGGGTACACATGATCTGAAGAAATCGATATAAAATTACGTTATACCAGGTTGGCAACACTGTTAACAGGTCAACACTTGTAGAATATTTGGTGTATTGTAAATAGGCCTACTTATATCGGAAACGAAACATCTATCGGGCCATTCTCGTTAAGTCATATCATTTTGTGAGATTAGAAATCACTCTGTATGTACAAGAAAGACCGAATTCAAGTACAGAGTAGGAAAAAGCAATAAACAAATATTTGACAGGAAAAGAGGACTTAGTATTGAAGTCATAAACCTCAAAATAACAGCAGAAGCGCTTTCTTTCATTAATTTACGTGGTTGTGGGAAATATTGTGAGAAACACATGGAACCATAAATTAATGGTTATTTCATAACTTTAACCACTCAGGGTCTTAAGGAAACCAAGACATGCGTCGCCATAATCCTTCATCGCTTGATTGTGCAGTCAAGAAAAAGAAAACAGAGCTCAAATAAAATTTTCTCTTTGGCATATATAAGTACATGAGGCCCCTTTACACTTTAGAACGTCTATTTATTTATTTATCTGCAGTTAAAAGCAAAAAATCCTTCCTGTTAAGAAGGATTACTTCTTCGCTCTACCTCTTTTCTACCAAAGCATAGAGTTTTCTCTGAATCGGTACAACTCTAATAGTACCTTAGCTCCTTTCTATTCACTGCAGCTCAACAAAAACGCCGACCGTTTTCGTGATGCTGGCGGTGTTTACGCTATATTCGCGTTTCCCACTTGCATATTCTCTAGGGATTATGGGCCATCAGTGCGGACATCACCTCCAAAAACCCAAAGGATGGACCAAAAAGGATTTCTCTTACCTTCCCTCTTTCTCTGATTCTCTCCTTCTCTAACTCTCCCACCCTCTCTCTCTCTCTCTCTCTCTCTCTGTGTGTGTGTGTGTGTTACTCCGCAACACAAGATTGAATTACAGCCGCTGCTTTCTGTACCTGATTAACTGTTGTCTAAACGATGGAAACTCCAAGGGGAGGAGAAAAAGGCAAAGATTAAGCCTTAGGAATTATCTTGGGCTTTGGGAAACTGCTGCAGGATCTGACGTCTAAGAGGACCAAGATAGTGATGGGGGAGCAGAAGCTCCCTTTATTCAAACCACTAGAAAATCTAACAATGTGGTGCTGTAACGATTGCAGGAGATAACATAGAAGGTTCTAAATGCACCAACCATTCTCATTGTAGTTATTGTGTTAGTTTCTTCCCAATGTTTTAGAGACTACAACGCTAGAACAAGAAACTGTTGTATCTATTAGCTTACGCAATAGAAGAGCATTTAATAAAGTTATGTTCACCCAGTCCCCGTAGTGCAATGCCTTGAGTCACCAACTTTAGATAAGCATTAGAGTCCCACTGTCGATTATCTGAACTGAGGTTTCCCAGGATACTTAGCGCTGACTAGAAGTTTAGCGGTCGATTGTAGAACTGGTCCTTAATCATTTCATATCCATCTACGAACAGTTTCTCTTGCCTAAGATATTTTGAGCCCTTAACAATGATATCCCTCAACCATTATAACTTGCAGGAAAGGAACAGAGAAGGAAGCTGTTATCTCGACACACACCTTAGTAGGACTGAAGGGAAAATCCTGGAGATATTGTACTATGCTTGATAATATTGCACTTCCAGCAGGACTTAAATCCAGTCCCCGTACCGAGCTGACGTAACTCAGTGATAGAGCGTTAACGTAGCATTCTGAAAGTCGTGGGTTCGATTCCAGTGGCCGACCATCCTGACTGAAGTTTTCTCATATTTTTTCTCATTCACACCAGTCAAATGCCGGAATTGTACCTTCAACATAGACTCTGGCCGTGACCTACGCCTTCCCGAATCCTTTCTCCTCCCCTATCCCGGCCTGAGCCTTAAATGCCTAAATGCCATCAATAAAATTCAAATTCCAGTCTCCGTGATCTCGTTGTTACAGGCAAGTAGGTTACTTAGGATTGGATCGTTATTGGGAAGGCACGTAGGTTTAAGATCTGCTGCCTTGACTGAGGTTTTACAAGTATTTTCCTGATTTTCACCACGCAAATTTAAGGATTGTACCTAGACAAAAGTTCGGGCAGCTAGCTTCCCCTTTCTCAACCAGCGAAATACATACAGTATACACGAGATTATCCGAAGCAGCACAGGTAAGTTTCATCGTGCTTTAATTTCATAATTTTCATATTTTTGACAACAATGATTTGCTCTATGTTAATTGTAAGATAATTTCAGTATTTTGGCCAGTGTAGCATCAATTCTTCAGTATCACAAATAGTGTTGTGCACGAGACGAGACGGAGAAATGTGTATGGAATACGACACGGTCGAGATGAGACAGGTTCAATCTCGTCTCGTGGGCAACATTAATCACAAAGAGAAAGAGTGGCAGAGGTAGGGAGGAGAGAGATCTTTACCAAGTACAATTTACTCCTTGAACCGAACTTACTGTTCCGGAATACTTTAGTGATGTCGGTGAAGAGTGATCCGGGAAGGGCGCTTTACTGACAAGTAATATCGTATTTTGTCTGTTCACCCGCATTTTGCCTCGGATAGCAACCCGAGCGAGGTTCAACCACGTTAATGTTAGGTCTCTTGTTAGAAGGTAAATGCTCAATTAAAACGAGTCAGCTTAACTAAGGGTGGCGTCGTAGAGATCAAGATATAATGGATTGAAGGACTTATTCCTACACTTTATAAAAAACCACGAATCGCTACTGATCATAACCGCAAAACCGATTCATAACAAAAGTATAAAATTTTGAAAATGTGAATTTTATAATACGAAATTCTATATAAATACAGCCATGCATATACCCTAATTTTTATGTAAAATATAAAACTTTTATCTAGTTTATTAC
>JAGDQP010041126.1:0-17029 GCA_022664845.1 Lepisma saccharinum | reverse complement strand
AAATGTATTAGTATTGAGATACATAGACAATAATATTAGGACTACGACGTGGATTAAAACAATGTTTGAAACACATGTGGAATGTAATAACAAAGCTCTTGGTACCAACAATATGTATACCTTACAAAAGGATAATTTAGTAGTTAATTAATATATTAATAGTTTTCGTAAAAGATGTGACGTGTTGCTTTCCTTAGAACATTTTATCTTATTGCTTAACGAAACATTGTAGAATGGAATGCCTGTCTGTTTTTCTGTATTTCTTATGCAGAATTAGCAACAGATTTCAAGTACATAATTCATCTTCCAGCAGTGAGTGAGAACCGAAATGATTTCCATTTTTCTTTTTACAGATATTTTAAGAGATTTATTCAGTGTTTCTTTGAAACATGATCAACTCTACTGTTCTAAAATTGGAAGGATGAATAGTATAAGAAGGACGAATGTTATTCCGCTTTAGGTAGAAATAAATATCTAAAATGAGGTGTTTTCGCCTCTTTACTCTTAAATGTGGATATACTTTAAGCCCTTCTTTGTAATGAGTGGTGTACTTAATGCCATTTAAAAGTTGAACATTTTATTCTTAATTAGTTATTCTTAATTAAAACAAACAGTTGAAACTAATTACAATGATTTTCCGTGTAATGATAAACTAATTTTACGCTTCAATTTATGTTCTTTTTCGGAAGGAAGTGTAAGGTTAACCTGGAATTTTCAGGTTGCATACCGTTTTGGATGAACGTTTACGTCGTTGTTGATAAAACTTTAAGCCAAGAAAACTCTTGTTTCACCCAGGAACGACGTGTATTTAGTGTCTACGTGTAATTAATTGAAAGGGAGAAACAGTAGAAGAAGTAGTTGGTTTTGGTTTTTAGTGCACTCAACATCGTCAAGCTGGACCACGGAACGTATCAAACTTGAGTAAAGCATTATAACTTAAAGGAATTAACTGCTATATATTCTATAAAAATTAAATGGCTAGATCCGGGGACTCCGTTCTTCCTCTCCTTTCCGAAATACTGACGGAAGTTACGTTACTTTAGGTGTTTAACTACTCATTCAAAACTTCTCGCATTAACGTAGTTAGTGTGTGTTCGACGTTGTAAAATAAACCAGTTACGTAGAATATCAGGTATTTGCGCAGTGTACTGTTGAATGACATTTCGTAGTAACGTAATGTAGGGGAGACTGTTGCTAGTTGCAACAGCGCATAAGTTGCAACACTGCTAGTTCTTTCGCGTGCGCGCAGAGTGAGAGCGCGCACCAGGTGATTCTGAGTTGCGATTGTGTAGTGAGTTGTTACATGTTGTTTGAAGACAATCGCTTTGCTTTCAGAATTTTCAGAAAAAAAAAAGTAATTGACCCACATAGGTAATTTCTATAGAAGGTATGATCGTAGTGAATATATCGGAATTGTGTTGTTGAATGCGATTTTGTAATTTTCAGGGGGAATAACGCATTATTCAACTATAATATGAAGATGATGTTGTTCCTACAGAGCTGCTTAAATGGCAGTCGTGCAGAAAATCATAACAACATATGCTACTGGGGCAAGTAGTAACACCCTCGCCAAAAGGATTTCTTACACTTTGTATTAATGCAGCGAATGTGTTTCAATGACACGTTTGAGTTTATTCACCTCTCGCTTCTCATGTTTATATTTGGAGCACGCATTATTAGCATGTGATCGCAGGGCATGGTGGTTGGTGTGGCCACTTTTGTATTATTTCTTTATTTATTTAGTGTGACGTGTAAGGGATTCACATTCTTCAACATCTTTCTCTGTACTTTATGGTTGCTCTCAATACAGTTTGTATCGCCTTTCACGCGACAACTTTGTACGAAAGCATTAGTGCATGAATTTGAATTTACTTATGACCTTTAGGCATCTAACAAGAACTCTTGGTAGATGTCAGAACCCGATTTTGATGAAAATTCGTATGTAGGTACAGTGCCTAGGTAAACCTTGAAAGCCAAAATTATAGGTGCTGCCCTCAACAAATAACTACAGGGAAACACGAGAAAGATGGAACGTAGAGACCAAGTAAATCCAATACAGACTACGGAAAATGCCTTTTTTATATATATAAACGGTTTCATATATTGAAAGCAAATGGATATTAATGGTTACTGAACAGGAGACAATATGTGCTGGATGGTATGACGACAATGGCTGCCATTACGAAAGCGACCATCTTGACTATGCTTCAAAAGTTTTGAATAGTAAGTGGGTCATGTGACATATCAGTCTGTGCTGGAATGTTCCAAGAAACCCAATAATGAAGTAAATTTTGGCATAACTCTGATCCTGTGCGAGAAAATGACACATGCAATTGACATAGAGGAGGTCACTTTCACTTACCGTTAGCATTACGCCTTCTTGAAACTGGGACTTCATCTTCCATTAGTGCATTTAAAACTTTATAGTACAGTTCATCTTAGGATAATATTTTCCAACATAACGGTACCTCTTATGTGGCTTTTTGGTTTTCGTTCCTTCAACTGTTTCAACAAAATGTTTTTTTTTTTTTCATCATTTGGCTCACACATTCTCCAAGTCAATTTCACGTGTCATGTATATAATAAATCACAGCCATATTCAATCCACTGCTGGATCAGGTCTCTTCCCGGAGGGAGAAGATTGGTCTACTGCTCCCTCGCTGATCAGACAGGTTGGGAGAGGAGAGCCACTATCTTTTATTCATATCAGCTCCCCAATTGTATCTCGATGCTGGGTGGGCAACGTTCCAAACCCACATGCCTGAATTCGTAGTCAGCAAAGTTAACCACTATACCAGCGGGTGGTCAGGGTGTTGGGTGTTGCAAAATAACACCGACAAACCTAGCTCACGAGATTCCTGACATGAAAATATGAAAAAAATTCATAGACCATTTTTTTCTTCTTTTTTGAAGGTGTGCACCCAATGCTTCGTCGTGTGAAAATGAACTTTAGAGATTTATATCGATATTTCCAATACTATTAACACTAGAACTGCGGTATCAAGGTTTCAAATGTTTCAAACCTGCTCTATCCAAAAATGCATGTTCCAAAATTGTGCAATGGATGCGCAAGGGACTGCCCAAACGAAATAGGGTATTCCCAGGCATTCTCTGGAGTAAATTTGGGTGTAAAGTAAACACGAAGAAGACGACTTTCCGTATGAGCACAGATAATAAGCATAATAACGGTCTGTTTTACTGATAAAGAGTGACACAAACGTTCGTTGAAATGTATGTAATTTATTTCTGTTTGTTTGTTATGCAACTACGTACTTTAAAAAAATCGTTCCGGAAATAAAATCTGTTTGAGATATCGACTTGCCGCAAATTAATTATTGTTACTTGCTACAAGGTAGTCCAATTCATGCTTATTTGGACCCACCTTTATTTCAGAGAAGTTCTGGGAATACCCTACTTCTTTTGAGCACTCATTGCACAAGTTTGGAATATGCATTTTTGGATAGAGCAGACTTAAAGTCTTTGAGGATACCTTGACCTTGCAGTTGTACTGTTCATGGTATTGGAAATATCACGCTCTAAAGTTCATTTTCCCACGCTTTCGGCAACCTATAGATCCAAAACGAAGCATTTGTGTACCCTCGATGATCTATACATTTTTATTGTATGTTATTCTTTAGTTCACAATGGTTCGTGGTCTCCTCAAATCTTGCAACGTTAATTTAACTCATTTCCCGACGTCATAGAATGATGAAAATTTGCACAGTAACGTAATTCGGATGATATTACAATATTATATTGTTAGTTTCATATATTTATGTATTTTTAAAGTATATTTTAGTATAAATTTTAATTTTAATTTCTTTATCCTTAAATAAATACTAGCCTGCAACGAAGTATAGTTTTACGGGTTGCAGAACACTTTAGGATTTGGTTCACAAAACATTAGCTTGATAAAAAAATCACCGACATAACTAAAAAATAAAATAAAATAAAGATATGATTTTCTTAAAAAAATGTACTAAAAGGTAAAAAAAAAAAAACTAAAAAGAAAAGCATGGGGAGCGCCAGTTGAAGAATTTATAAAGTGACTGTAGATGAGAGGGTGCCCCATGCTTCTCTTTTTAGTCATGCAGAAACAAAATTATTTTTACGTTTTAGTACAAATTGTTTAATAAAAGTATGTATTTTAAATGTTTTTAAATCATTATTTCTTATTTTCATGTCAGGAATTTCGTGAAGTTGGCTTGTCGGTATTATTTTGCAACACCAGATTAAGCATGGAAAAATTGTAACGTTTCTTCAAAAGAAGAGACAAACTTTCATAATTTGCAACACTTCCTCCTGTGCTTCAGATTTTTACAATCACTAAAGCATGCCAAATATTCAGTAAATTGGCGTAGTGTCATTTGAAAAATATAAGCAATTTACCAGGTTGGCAGCACTGGTAATCCGATGGTATCACTTCTTAACTCCTATCAATAAAATAGTAACAACTATATTGACAGCTTAGATTTCTTCCAATTCCGCTAAAATTTTTACTTTCAAAACGGCCTGAGCTATCTTTTACAACTACTCTTGACAATCAAATGGATTAGCAAAGTGTTCTTTGTAATTCTTGGGCAGCTTCAGAAGGTTAAATGATCGAGCATAGGACTGAAACTGAGAAATATATGATAGTGCTGCCTCCACATCCCCACATGCCCATTCACCTATAAAAGTATATTTAATTCCAAACACCTTTTATGCATTATAATCAGACAACACAATTGCCTATATTTAACTGAATGTCCCATTCTTAAAACCTCATCGGTTCACCTAGCTCAGAAACTTCAGGGCAAGACCTGCCTTTGGGCAGAAAACTCATCATCATCATTTTTAATAATTTAGTATGCATCAGTATTTTATTTAGCAACTTTGCCATAGTAAAGTATTGTCTTCACATTCGGGAGGCCTGAAGGTCAATTTTAATGACTGCAAGTACACAACATAATGCAATTCAACAAGAAAAAAAAATACATTCTCCCGTTGCAGTTTTCTTTAGCGTCTCAAATTATGCGGTCGTGAGTTCGATTCCTGCGGGCGACAATTCCGATAAACATAAACGAAATTAATCGTGAGACATTAAAAACTGACAATCAACAAACGAATACAGGTCTTAAACTATACATGTTCAATGATTTAAATAATTAAAACAATTCCTAAATATTTCACAAAATAATATTTCTCTCCCCCTCTACGCCAAGGAAATGCATTTAAAAAAATGTATTTAATTAAACAAGACAGTCACAAATGGCCTCTAAATTCCGGAATAATATCTTCGCCCCTACCGATTTGAGTTCTATAGAGCAGAGTTTTGAGTTTTTCTTGAACATGGCTCAACTGCTGACAGTACACAGCTGCATTGATGCTCTGACCAGCTGGTAGCAGTTCCCGATGCACGATGCCGCGAACAATCCACCAAACACACAGGAGGACCTTCTTCTGGTGCAGTGCTGTTTTCGGCTGTTTTGGAACTGGTCCATGGGATGCTAACCAATGATGACGGCATCGTGGAGCTTCGTACAGGACACACTTCTCATCACATGTTAACACCCTGTCCAGAAATGGCTCCTTCCTCAGACGAGACAGCAAAGAAACACAGGTGTCTGCTCGCGTTGCCTTCTGGCCCGGTGTCAAATCATGTGGGACCCATCGACCCAACTTGTAGTGCTTCCCAAGTTGATGAAGGTGCTGCCGAATGGTTTATCCACTCACACTGAATTGTAGTCCCAGTTCCTCACATATCTGGCCACTGTTCGCCTCAATTGCTGCTTGAAGATCGTCATTTGGTACCTGTGTTGGTCTTCCTGCACGTGATGCATCTTCGAGTGTTTCGTCATCGTCCTTAAACTTGGTAAACCAGCGCTGCACTGTCCGCGTAGTCACGGCACTCTCACCAAAGGCCTGGCATATCTTCCGCCCCGCTGCAGCTGTGTTTGACCCCAGTTTGAACTCGTACAGATACACGCCCTTCTGACGCTCTGTGGAGGTCCCATGTTCACTCTGTCCTTCCGCACGTTCACCTGTGTAACTGAACTGCCACAACCAGGTAGTACGTTGGCTATACCCACACCAGCAACTGACCCTCGCCTGATCTCCATGCGCATTCAACTCACGGTGTGAGGACGAATTGAACACATACATCCACAAAAAGCGACAAAACTTTTTTGGTTTTGTTTATAATTTACAACATAATTATTGTTACATTTTGTGGTGTCAGAGTGTTGCAAACAATTTTTTTTGTCATATCCCTACAAGCAAAGAAAATTGTTCCTAAAATTGAACAAATGCCCCTACGGCTATTTTCGTGTATGTATAATTGGTCGTAGTTATGGCAACTGTTGAAACGAAAAAACTACGCCAGTCGGGCCGCTCCAATAACCCAAAGTGAATTAACATGCTGAATTATGTAGAACTACATTTGCATGAAGTCGTGCATATTTGCGTTGTGCAATGTGGAGTGAGATATGCTCCTCTACTTAACACTTGAAAAGAACAAAGGAAAATGGGTCATCGAGCCATGCTTCAGGAATTTTTTCTGAATAAAAATATTCACTAAACTTGCAATGAGTACAATGAAGGTGAATTAACTAATGCACAGCACGTCTAGTATCACGTCGCCTACCCAGTTTGTTTGCAACATAGTTGGCAAATTACTCTGATATAAACTAGTATTCAAAATCGAGAAAATTTCCTTTACTATTTGACTTCCCAGAGGTTCGGTTCGGTTCGTCACGAAGAAGGTAAGTGAGTGTATAATAGCATAATTGATAAATGCCGAGTTCATGAAACGAATATATTTTGGAGCCAACAGTTCTATTAGGAAAGTTTGCTTAAAAGGATACATAGCTAATAATCGCTATGATTTAACATAAATCCAAAATCCATCCCTACGGCTTCACTTCCGTGAAATATAACTAAATTTCCCTATCAGTAGGGACATGTCCCTACCGTTGGTAACACAGTCAGATTTTGCAGAAGTTCTGTAAATGTTTAACTTCTGTAAATGCACATGTCAGTTAGCAATGCTGCTAGAATAGCTTAAACGCTTGAATCATTTTTAGGTTTAAGCCAAAGATAAATAAATTGCTGAACAAGACAGCTATCAAGTTAACTCTGAAATAAATTGATCTGTTTTAGTGATAGCTTAGAACAGCAGTAAAGTTTTCTGATGGAGATATTAATGAAACTAAACTGTAGTAGAAATATATAACTGTGTAAAATTATTACAATTGCTTTATAGAGGATTTTTAAACAACGTAATTTACAGTGAGTACTTGAATTCGTGACATATTCAGTTCAAATCTTGAAGCATCGAACAGGTAGTAGATTATTAGAGGTAATTAGATGTAAAAATCAGTTCTACATGTAAATCAACTGTCTTACTGAGTTTGAATGGAAGATAATAATTATTTTTTAAAAAGAAAAAGTGAAGCAAAGTTACCATGTAACAAGATCAAGGGGTACGAAAGACTGGCGTGAGGAGGATGTATTTTCACTATTTTAAATGAGCTTGAAGAGTAGTTATTATTCTATCATTGCACTTAAAGTTAATTTGTTCTTTGTTAATATTAGAATATGTGGCCGAATTTTTGTAGATTTTTATGATTTCGAGCCGCAGACAGCTCGGCATTCGTCCGACGATTAACATTAAGAGTGTAGGGGATATAGTTGTGAACTGATTCTGAATTAAACGAAGGTAGCACTGGTTTTATAACATTCCATTGCTATTGAATATCACGAAGTTAGTTTAGTTAACAGTTCTACAACTATGAAGGTTCGAACATAATGACATATTTAGTAAAGGAAATGTGGGTAAAATTAGAGGAACTGCGGGAATAAAATAAACAGTTAAATAAACTCTTTCAAGAACGATTATTAGACTGATTCTGTTTCACTACGTTATTTGAACATAAATTGAATCCACTTTTGTTTTACAGTCTCAAGCATTTATAAATTTATAAAGAGGCAATGTTTCAAAGCAGGTTCATCGTATTTATCTTAATTTGACAGATTGAGTGTATTTTATCTAAAGACTAAATAGTTGCTATTTTAGTATACGTTTCGGGCTGTTGAGACAGCATTCCTGTTTGCTGAAGTATCTACTTACGCTCATGGTTTATCATCTACATTATTTATGCACAACTTTGACTTTGGAAGTCAATACTGCAGTACATAATATGATTCACAGACTATTTTCTTATTTTTTTTAATATTTATAATTTCGTCACTACTTCCAATAAGATGTTATATTATTTGTCGTTTTTAATTGTAGTGGTAATGAACTGTGTAAACTTGTATCAAGAACAAAACATAATGATTAATAGGAACATATTAATTAGCATTCCTAATAACTCATTAAACCGTGGCAAGTTATGATAAGGATGAAACCAATTCAGAAGTTTTACACCATGTGTGAAAGAAAAAATTAATGAACTATTAACTTTACAAGGCTAAAACTGTATATAAAGTTGTAGTTCGTAATAAGTTTTATTCAAACCGTCAACGAGACAGGAGAGAGTATTTCAGGTTACCATGTTTGCTAAGGTAAGTGAATTTTTTTTTATTCCTTTACGAGTATTCAATCTTTAACACAAAACAATATAAAAAAAAAAGTATACGGAATTAAATTGCCATTGAAATGATCGTGGACTGTCGAATGCGTGTTTAGTTCCAGTCACAACAACATCATTTTGAAATACGTTTTTCATCTCTTTTTCATCTCTTAGCAAACAGATATTTGTGCAAATGAAGGATAGGTCAAGAACTATCTTTTGTATTATATATTTCTTAAGATTTTTCCTGGAAACTAAGACACTGACAATATGTAATTATTCTAATGGAATTGCTTTTACTATTCAATATATCAGTTGGTGGTTACCAATTAGTGCATTTGTTTATTTGTATTGATAGACAACGACTAGTTGTAAATTTTAAGAAAACGGTTATCCTTACACCTATAAGGAAGGGCCTAAGTCTTAGATGTCTAAAGGCCTTAAAATCAATTCAAATTCTTATTAAGAAGATTGAGAGCTGAGTTCACTTTTATTGCATCAAAAACAGATTTGTTTAGCTATTAGATCAGAAATGTACATATGCATCCTAGAAGTGCAAGGATTATACGAGGAAAACACTACAGACGAGCTTCACATAATTAAATTCAAACCCAATTTTAGGCCCCTTGATAGCAAAGCAATAAGAAAAATTACCTTCTATTCCCGCTGATGGTGTCCGTGTCGAGAAATTAAATCTCAGGAAGTACAAGGTGTAAGAAAATGCTTAAGGTGTCGTTCGAAAGCTCTTGTCCATACTAGCTCAGGGTCACAGGAAGCTTTTCGATTGGTACTGTGGTTCAGTGTTTCTAGTTCATTTTCTAAAAAAAAAATAATCAGTTGTTCGGTAAATTTGCGTGGTAACAAGATTCTGTGTATTTCAGACGAAAGAGTCCCGAGTTCTGTGTACTATGGCCCACAGAAAATTACGTCTGGGAAGATCTTATCAGGCCCAAATTGGCACAATGTGCCAGTACATAATTCAAAACAGATAAAGTGAGGATTTTTATTGTGCCATTTAGAGTTTTTATTTCACCACATTGGTTATTTTCTACATCAGAGTCTAATTCAATTCCAGTATGAAAATAGATCTCAAAATCTTATTTAGAAAGTTGCCTTACTGACAAGTTGCGTTGTGAGTACGATGGTTGCTTCAAATAAAAACTGAATGTCCGTTTAAATGTTTAAGTTAGTTCACTGTTGTTTTCTCTTGTACTTATATCGAAACTTTATCCTAATATCAGAAAAAGGCTTTCACAATCAAGATTCTGTTCCTTTCAATTCTATTTTGTTCTTTTCTTCTAGGTATTCGTTTTCTTTGCTCTAGCCGTGTGCATTGCCTTTGCGTTTCCATTGCCAATGCCACAAAGTGTAGAAGTTCCCGTCCAACAGCAGAAAGGAGAGAACATGGAAACAGCCAACTTCATGTGGGGTAAGTGCCAACGAATATTTTCACAATATTTTCTATGCGCAACCAATGTTAGTTCATTTATTTTCATTTACATCATTTCGAAATGTTATTGGTTTAAGAAAATCAGATGTCATAGTAAAGTTTTGAAAATTTATTTCTGGATATTAGAACATCTGAAATACATTAAATTTCCATGGTTATAAATCTTAAGTAGACATAATTCATAAACGTGCTACTTATACTTCTCCTTTGATTGATAAATTTTAAACGCAGCGTTTAACCCCAAAATTATTTAGATGATAGAATTTGCTAATACATCAAGTAACACTGAAAATTAATCATTCGTTAAACGGTAAAATAAAACTTCAACCATTTTCCTAGAAAACATGAGATTCTAAAGAAAGAAATTGAACAAAGAATTTTCACAAATTGCTTGAAATTTTTTTGTCCTTTAACGTCTTTAGTTACCGTTGATCTAATAATCGAAAATCAATTTTTGCTAAATATTACTAATATTAAGTAATAATAAGGTTCAGTATTGTAATTGTCAAGTATTGTTTAAAACTATTCTTGGAAATTGAAAAGTTTCTGAGTTTCACGAGTAAGCTTGCATGCAGCTAGTTTCATGAATTTATTTAAGGGAAATTGTTAAATTTTTTGTGTTACAATATACTGATTTTTTAAAAATATATATATTATGAGTGACTTGATTTTTTTTACAGGTTTCCCTTTCTTCTGGGGATAAACTCTTACAGGAAAGGAACTAAGTGATACAACTGGAATAAAAAAATTATGTCAGTATTCAAAATATGAAGCTGCTAATTTAAGGAGTAAAAACCTAATGTTTTCGACATAGATTTTAAAATGATATATTGTAGTCTAGTAATATTTGTGGTAAGAAAGACCAAATAAACCTATTATAAATACTGAATGACTTTCCATCCATTCTTGGAAATCAAATTACCCAAAACAGTTTAGGTAATATAGTATGATAGCAAGTATAACCTTTCTTCACTGGTAAATTTATATTCAATTATGAATCGTTGTGGAGAAGGTGGACCATATATTATGATAATCACACTGTTCATCCTGAATGAAAATTTCTTTACGTTACTGCTTAATATCTCCCGGAGAATACCGGAACAGAACGTAGAATTGGTGCATTTTTAACCAAAAAATGTTGTATTTGAGAGACGTTTTATATTTGCATTGTACTTATCTGTCACCCCTTTCAATACAATAAACTACTTAATATTGTAATACAATAAATATGAAGTAAGGTTAAAAAAAGGTAAGAAGTTTCTTTGATAATTGGTATCTTTACTATTGTGGGTGTACACCAGCTGACGAAGAAATGTTATGTTTGCATGTCACTTAGCAACGAGGAAGTGTCGTGAAACGAGTTATTACCCTCTGCTACAACAAATATCAATCGTTGCCTCTTCTTCACGTAGCCGTCTCTAACCACACACCCACAAATATTTCCAATTGGCATCTGCTAGACTAGGTAGTAAGATTGACCTTAATCTAAATTTTTGTTTTGTGGTACCAGAGAAACATTTTGTAACTGACACGAACCGTATTTAATAAAGAGATGGACTTTAAGGTTTTTTTGAGCATTGTAATAAGTTTTTTTTTCAAAGTTGTATAGGTAAAATACAAATTATTATTAGTTTTAAAAATATGTTCGGTGTTATCAGTTGATTATTACGATATGAAACGTTTTCCATATATAATAATATGTGAGTTATGGTATAGACAAAAATATATGTTGGTTATAATAAAATGCTTTCCACACGTGTTGAGAACCTTGCACTAGAGTGGTATCTAAACTTGAACCAGAGATACGTATTTGTGTACAAGTACCAACTAGGCATTCTAGTCAAATTTCAAATGTCTTATACAGATTTACACGTAACTGTTCTTCAGGATAATAATATACATAATCCACATAGTATCCACATATTACGACCAAAAGCTACAAAATAACTATAAAAACAAGTTACTTTCTAATTAAATGAGTAACCTAACAAAACAAATAATTTGTTGTTCGTCATCTTCTTTCATTCGGCACTTAAATTGAAGTCTTATGTTAAACATCGCTCTAAGTGCCCAAAGCAAATAAATATTAATTCTGTTCATAAAATACTATTTACTGCTTACTCCAGTGGAGTAAATCAGGGCTCTCTATAATTCAATTTCCATGTGTTTCAAATTATTGACACTAGAATGGTTCTCATATTACGAAGTAAGTAAAATGTAGGTAGTTTCTTGCGTTTATCTCAAAACTATTATATTTGCGTTTAGATCGGTTTTTAATACAAGTCTTCAGTTCTTGCTTCTCGTGCACCTTGCAAAAACAAATCGTTGACTTTGTATGTTAATACCCGTTTTAATAACCAATGGCTTCGGCTCGTTTCAATTCTGTAGACTGATGAGTTACCAAAAACTCGCATATATCCATGCTCCATGTGATATTTGCACCCAGAATATCGGAGACCCTAGTCTATCGTTTCAGACCACACAACCATCACGACCGACTTCAATTACACCACTTGCAGGAACGTTTGTGAACGTTTACTGTCTGTTTTTCTGGAACATAACCAGACATATTTCTTTCGAGGGTCCACAAAATTTGGGAAGTGGATTGAGGGTGCAAAGTGAGTAGGTCTATGAAATATGCATGTAATTGTCACTAAAATTATATTAACTGTATAATAGAAATAGGCATTGAAGGAACCCGACTTTGTAGATCCTGCGCCTGGATACATATTTACTATGCATCATTTCACTGTCCTTTACTCTTGCACTGCGTAACTCTACTATTACTACTACATTATTTTCTTTAATTCGCAATGGTTCGTGGTGTCCTTAGATCTTGTAACGTTAATTTAACTCATTTCCCGACGTCATACAATGATGGAATTTGCATAGCGAAGTAAGTCTGCTGATAATACAATATTCCATTGTTACTTTCATATATTTCTATAGATTTATAATTTTAAAAGCATATTTTAATATTATGCCTAAATACTAACCTGCAACGATTTGGCGTTTGACTGGTTGCAGAACACTTTAGGATTTGGGTAAAAAATATAAAAAATCTTTAAAAATGACATACTTTTCTGAAACAATACGTATTAAAATGAAAAAAAAAATGTTTATGCATTAATGAATGTGAGCGCGCGCCCCATGCTTTTCTTTTTATTCATGCATAAATAAAGTTAATTCTTACTTTTTAGTACGAATTGCCTAAGATAAGAATGTCTTAAAAAACAGTTTTAATTATTTTTTTTGGTAATAAATATAGGAGTTTACTCTGCGGTTACAATTAACGTAAAATTTAAGATTCCCCGAAAGTTCTTCCATGTAAAGCTGAATAAGTTGGAAAGACGGTTCATTCGTAGCTTAATTTGAATTTAGTTTTAAGGCCTTTGGACAACTTTGGCTCAGACCGGATGGATGATGATGGGATGAATTGGTGGAATGAAGAAAGTGGGAGGAAACGGGAGAACCCTGAGAAAACTCACGGACAGGGTGCTTGTCCACCACAAAGGTCACATGGCATGAACACGGATCGATCCTACGACCCCAAGCACCAGAGGTGAGCGCTCTGCCAATTGAATCACTGCGGCCCTCCCTTAATTGCTTAAGTTTCAGCCTTTTTTTTTATGTAGATGGCTCCAGTTTGAAACCTACTATCGCTAGTTCGTTTTCTTTCGTAGTTCTCCACATCACCATATTAATACAATCTAACAGCCAAAATTGATTCTTACAATTGTTCCCTCTTATATTCCGAGAAATTGTTTACAAACTGTTTACAACTAGAACTCAAGCTACAAAATAGTGATAGTGAATAAAACTTGTTGAAAAGAAAAACCAATGCGGAAACTGGTCCCGAGCTTGAGAAATATAATTGAAATATATATATTCATAATTTACATACATTCATAATTTAATTAAAGTGTGTGTGCTAGTGGAGATATGTGTTCTTACTGAGTTTATTCGTTACCAGTAGAGAAATTGGAGCAACAACTTTGGTTAATTTCTAATACATAAACTTTACGCACTAAGAAACCAAGACACAGAGTGCATCCAGGGTATGACGTGAATTTTTTTTTATTCTCTCTCAGCAGAGCCATCTCTCGATCAGCGATGGAGTTATAAATCTTGATATTTCAATTTCTACCACGCATAATATCTAGGTTCTAACATTTTTAAGTCCTTAGTGTTACAAGTACCATTAATGACATTCGTCCGAAGATAGCAAAGACCAATATAAAATTTTGTTTTAAAATCGGCAAAAGAGTTGGCGAAATGTAAGGAATAATGAAAATTGTATACTGTTGTAGGGTTTAAATAAATACATAACGGATATAAAAGAAATAGTTTTGTTCAAATACGGGTTGGATCTGGGATATTACTAACAATCACAAAGACTCTGATTCCCCGATAACATTTTAGCCACGCAAGTGTTAAATTTTATAAAATAGGCTGGCAACACTGACAGCTAGAGTGCATAAGTACGGGAAAACTCACAGTACTTGTTTATTGTGTCGCAAAATGTTTATGCGAAGTTTGACGCAGATAAGTTTAAGTGAATGTAAGCTATTTGAATAATTTATTATTTTTCTTTTTTAAAAATGGGTTTACAATACTGAACTTCTGCATCAATCAAGACTGTTCCAGCGGCTCATAGATAGTCTAGTCATGACCTTTCAAACGACACCTCACATATCTCTCTACACCTTGTATAATCACTGAGATTTAATTTCTGGACACGGACGGAGGAACGAACACCATGAGCGGGAATAGAAGGTCCCGTTTGCTATCAAGGGACTTAATTGTTGTTATTGTTGTTTCATTTGTCAGTGTTGCTAACATACACTAAATATTAAAAACCGTACGTACAGCTTTTATAAAACACAAATTTGAATAATATACACTTACGAGGTTACACATTGTTGCGAAAAACAGCACAGTTAGCGTAACAGTTTCGATGTTCTATGAACAACTTCTTCAGGGGAAACTTTAATCAACACTATGCGCGTTCATATTAAGCAGCAGAAGCCTGCAGAGAAGCCAATAATACTTTTTCCTATCTGTTCTGCGCAATACGTCTTCCCATTTCTCATTTATATTCAACCCATTGCTCAGTTCCAGAAATATTATCTGCTCTTAACAGACAATGCAAAACATGTGACAAAAAATTCGCAACAGACACTGTGTGTTGTGAAGTTTGCAGTACTTCCGCACTTTCCGTAGTGCCGACATACTAGCATGTATCAAATTCGCTTGTTGATAGATTGCGTTCGGAAAAAAAGCAAAAGTATACAACGCACCTTCCGGACGGAATTGATAGCCTCGTGAATCGTTATGAATTCGAATAAGTGCCAAAATATACATAATAAAGAAAATTCTCCTCCTTATTATATGTCTATAAACAATATTTCTTTCAGGCATGCTTTCAGGGGAGCTTTGCCCCCCGGCGGTTTTCAACCGCCTCTCCGAAAGAATTAGTATCAACACTTGCATTATTCACATGTATACTGGAATACGTATATGTAATAGCACATTCTATAAATATTCTTCATGTCATGTGAAGATTAAGAAACGACGTACGACATATTGTTAAGTAACATTATCGTTATTATATATTTTAGCACATTTTAGTCAATATGCATTATTTATAATTTTTGTGAACCCTGAATAAAGTTTTCTGGAAGAAACACTGTCTATACTGTTGTTCGCTGTCATATGAAATTGGCGTACAAAACCTTGCTGACTTGACAGTGTATTATGTATTGCTCACAGCCCTCAATACAAGCGTTACCGAAGGCAATTAGCGTGAAATTGTAACGTAAGTGGATGATGAAGATATAAAAGATTGGAGTCGTGGGGCGGTGTGATACCTGATATTCTACGTAAAGGGGTTTATTTTACAATGTCAAACACACACTAACTACGTTAATCCGAAAAGTTTTGAATGAGTAGTTAAGCACCTAAAGTAACATAACTTCTGTCAGTATTTCGGAAAGGAGAGGAAGGATGGAGTCCCCCGGATCTAGCCACTTAATGCATTAGAATATACCGCAGTTAATTCCTTTAAGTTAAAATTCTTTACTCAAGTTTGATACGTTCCGTGGTCCAGCTTGACGATGTTGAGCGCACTAAAAACCAAAACCAACTACTTCTTCTACTGTTTCTCCCTTTCAATTAATTATACGTAGACACTACATACACGTCGTTCTCCGTTCGTGCTGGGTGAAACAAGAGTGACATTACTCTTTTTCTTGGCTTACAGTTTAATCAACAACGATGTGAACGTTTATCCAAAACGGTATGTAACCTGAAGATTTCAGGTTAACCTTACACTTCGTTTCGAAAAAGAACCGAAATTGAAGAGTAAAATTAGTTTATCGTTACACGGAAAATCACTGTAACTAGTTTCAACTGTTTGTTTTAGTTAACATTAACCAATTAAGAATAAAATGTTCAACTTTTAAATGGCATAAGTACAACACTCATTACAAAGAAGGGCTTAAAGTATATCCACATTTAAGAGTAAAGAGGCGAAAACACCTCATTTTAGATATTTATTTCTACCTAAAGCGGAATAACATTCGTCCTTCTTATACTATTCATCCTTCCAATTTTAGAAGAGTAGAGTTGATCATGTTTCAAAGAAACACTGAATAAATCTCTTAAAATATCAGCAAAAAGAAAAATGGAAATCATTTCGGTTCTCACTCACTGCTGGAAGATGAATTATGTACTTGAAATCTGTTGCTAATTCTGCATAAGAAATACAGAAAAACAGACAGCCATTCCATTCTACAATGTTTCGTTAAACAATAAGATAAAATGTTCTAAGGAAAGCAACACGTCACATCTTTTACGAAAACTATTAACAGATTAATTAACTACTAAATTATCCGTTTGTAAGGTATACATATTGTTGATACCAAGAGCTGTGTTATTACATTCCACATGTGTTTCAGAGATTGGTTTAATCCACATCGTAGTCCTAATATTATTGTCTATGTATCTCAATACTAATACATTT
>JAGDQP010041125.1:0-17029 GCA_022664845.1 Lepisma saccharinum | reverse complement strand
CAAATTAATATTGATTAAAATGTATTGAAACATCAAATTTGAAATTAAAACCAGAAAGATATCTCCCCATATAGGAGTATGTACGGAATTGAATCAGTAACATTGTATGAGTCATTATGAATGTCGAATAAATCTGGTGTACTCATTTTATATCAAGAATAAGGCACACATTTTCTTCCAATTCTAGGAAAATATAGAAAAAAATAAATTAGGCCTTAGTGCGAGATGTTTTCATAATCTTGCTTATACCCCAGTCGAATAAGACAAAATCAAGGCTAAACCTCGGAATGAAACTGACCAAGCTGAAATTTTGCATACACCTATGCTTTGACATTCTACAGATGGGCTGAAAAAGTCATATTATATCGCGTCGGCGAGTCGAGATATCGAAGGTCAAACGTCACATAGAGCTATTTTTTGCACATATCTCGCTTCCTATGCGTCGCAGGTCGTTAGAATTTATTACAAAGCTTGTAGAGCATCAAATTCTCTACAAGTTTGGCTGTATGAATTTCTTTCGTATCATTAACCGTTTTCGAGATATAGCAGAAAGAAGGGGAAATGCGCATCCGTTCATAGTGTAAATGTTTACTTTCAGAAGAATTATCTTTAGTCTTTTTAGTTTTATCTATTTTTCATTTTTTTACAGTTTATAAGTTGAATTGGATTGTTATTAATTTAAAGTTTATTTATTATTATTATTATCTATTTATGTTGGTCTAGTTTCTATCGTATTGTCTGCTATTAATTCAGAAATGTTGATGTGAGAATTATTATCAGAGTAATTTGTTCTCGAATTGGCATTTTCCTCTGCTATCTTGACAGCTGTCAACATGCTTGACAACGTATTTAGACTAGAAGCGAGGCTTGAAGCCCGAGCTCTTTGAAACATCACAGAACGTTCCTCTGTTTGGGTCTTATTTATGTGGCGAAGCACTACCTCCCGTGGATATATGTGCATATTTGCATCCTTTTTGATGAGGCACATTGTCTGTTAAGTATAAGAGCATGTTCCCTGTGGAGTTAGGGACAGCATTTTGTGTTTGTTTTGGCCTGGGATTTGGTGCAGACTTTGTGCAGCTGTTGTGCTGCGATTATTATTATTATTTATAATAATAATAATAATACTTCGTTGCTATTGTTGTGTATTCATACACAGTTAGCACTTTATTTGTTATAAACATTTTTCTGTTAGTAGTTGTTGTTAGTCGCTGTTGACATCTGTAACTGTCAGATGGGCTTGGAAAGACAGGCCCTACAGTTGTCTGGTTAGTTTGATTCTGAACCACTTCATGTGATCGACCACTACCGGGTTTTAAATTATGCCTACGTGCATAAGATGATCGTGGTAGCCACTTCTGTATCTCTAGGTCATTTTTGGCCATAATTTTAACTATTAAGAGTAGTTTGATCTCAAGCAGTCGTTTAAGAAGAGTTTTGTTTTCGACGTATATCTGATAATTTTGTATGTACCTTGGTGGCCTGGTCCTGTTCATCGAGCATGGATAACGTGGAAGCAACTTTTGATAATTATAATAGGCCAGTGTGGTATATTAGTTCTCGTTGGGCTTTCAGGGTAATACCCCACCTTATTTGTTTTGTTGTATAATCTTTCCTATAAAATCTTTGGCACTAGATTCTTGTTTTGGTGGAAAACTGTTTGTTCTACTTCAGCACAACCGTGCTAGAAAGTGTGTTTCTGAAGCTTCCATAATAAATGTACACCCCTCATATGTACTGACATGAAATCATTTTTAAAAGGCGTATCTGATTTCACAGAGGGTCCAGGTGTGGTGATTGTGGGTTTCTTGGACAGTTTTGCTACTTTTTGTTTGTCCCGAAAGTTGTATTTGGTTTAATTATCTGATATATATTGGCAGGTGCGAGCCTGCTTGTTTGAAAATGAGTTTTAATTTCTTATTTTAATACTTTGTTTTGTTTATCATTAGGCTCGATGCCATGTTTGTTTACTACGCACTTGTGATGTTTAAGTGCATTTAATCAGCAGTAGCGTGATCAACATTAACGTTTGTTAATAGACCCTTTAATGTTAAGAAGTTGTTTCAATTGTCGGTGTGAGATGAGCGTTATTAGTTTTTTTTATATTCTTGATCAACTATGACAAGACTTGGTTTAATAGAAATGCCCAAGGAGAGAAGAGATTCCGTCCTATGTAGACAGATGTTGCTTATTCTTTGTCATTTGTTTTCTTGTTTCTACCATTGGCATTTTTAGTTACTCAAACATTTGAGTTTATCTCAATATTCTGTTAAGTTGTTGGTGTTATATTTTGTGCTAAGTATAGCAAATTTGTTATCTTTTGTTAATATTATCAGTGTTTTCCTTAGCGGCACGTCTTTTGAGGTAAGTTTAACCTTCTCCATTTTCATATTAGTCCAAACGTGTGTGAGGAGAGCTGTGGTTTGGCCCTTTATTTGAATTTGAACCCTTAATTTTGGGGAAAAATTATGTGGGTGAGTTCGTGTTTTGGAAGCTGAGCTTCGTTTTATCTAACATCACGTTTGTCCCCGTTTTATCTAACGTCAAGTTCTACATTTGTCTCCTCAGTTTATACGGCGATATCCTATAAACGGATGCGCATTTCCCTTCTTTGTGCGATATCTCGAAAACGGTTAATCATACCAAAGAAATGCATATAACAAAACTTGTAGAGCATTTAATATTCTACAAGTTTTGTAATAACCTTTAACGACGTGCGACGCATAAGAAGCGAAATATTTGCAAAAAATAGCTTTTCGTGACCTTTGACCTTTGATATCTCGACTCGCCGACGCGTTATCATATAAGACTTTTCAACTCATCTTTAGAATGTCAAAAGAAAGATGTGTGCAACATTTCAGATTGTTCAGTTTCATTCCGAGTTTTTTTTTTCCTATTTGACTGGGCTATTATACAGTTTGGTATTGGATAATGACTACACTTAGTTTGAAACTGTCGCATTCCTGTAGCATTGTCTTTAATATTTCCCTCTAACCCTGTAACAAATAAACAATGGTAGACTTTCGGGCTTTGTGTATTATAAGTGCATAGTCTTAATAGCAAACGGAATCAAAAGACATTTAAACATAAAACAAAAATTTAATCCATCTTTTGAAAAGTCACACATAATCCTTGTTTTATATAAACGATGAACTCAATTGTTCTTATCTTTAAATAAAAGTTTCATACATTTGGTTTCTAAGTACTATAATTATAACATAGACTATGTAATCACGGCTCATTATATATTTAACAGTATTTTAGGTGAGAGGGCTTCATAGTATGGTGGATACTCTGAATATGTTTAATAGCATGGGTTCTGCAAAAGTTCACTCTTACATATCGACGTCGAAACTGCAATACCCCCTCTGTGCCATTTTTTATCTTTTAATGTTTTTCCTTCATTTAGTTCTGCGCACTGTGCATATTGTAGAAAATGTTTGTGTGGAAATAATGTCTACCTTTTGAGATATAGCAAGTTTTCAGTACCTAAATTTTACTGCAGACTGTACTTCAGAAACCCGGATTTTTAATCTTCCTGAAAAAATCATAGTTTGCCACATACGGGTATTTCAGTTCTGACCACGATATTTTGTTTTGAAATCCTACAAACTTAATTTAAATAATTTACGACACAGCCTTGACCACATTTAGTCTCCATGCATTGTGGAAGATCTATGAATTTGCTAATGGTGGCCTGTAAAAATATCTTTCTACTGGGATTTGTTTATTCCCCGATTGTCCACAATATGCTTCCAATTTTTATAATTCAGAGACAATTTTTTTTTGTGTGGAGATTTTCCCGGTTTTATCTACATGTCTCTGGTAAATATGGTACAAACAATTTGCTAAGGTACCAATCACCGGTATACGAAGAATGTACTGCAAGATTTTTTATATATTAAATGAGTATTTTCACGAATATGCATGCCTGTATAGTACGTATAGTATAGTATAGTAAAATATAGTGTGGGATAAGCCATGTTGTAAGGAAGCATTGGTTTGAGTTTAAATATTTTGTTAAATCGCAGGAAATATTAATTTTCAAAACTATAAAGCAAGTTATCGAGAAAGCAGTTGACAGAAATACTGTTTAACACATCCGGTTTCTCGGGCCGGGCTTACTGAGAATGCATTATAATTCGTTTAACGTGGTTTGCGCGAAATTAGAGGCACAATATTTTGGTTATATATACAAGTCTAATTAGCTTCTGCAAATAATATTCTTATACTGCAATGTTAGCCTAAAACAATAAGCATCTGATGTCCAGTGAGATCAACTGAAGACCACGGGAAAAGAAAGTATTTTTCCATCTTCTTCATTTTAGCAGAAGAGCGTTTTAATAGTTTAGAATTTGTGTTGTGAATAACTACACATTACATAAAGATTTACTTGTAGCTGACGGACTACGTATGATATCTTCATTCATGACATTTTGATAGTGAGGTCCTCCAAAGAGCTAATTATATGGAACTCTTATCTCAATTTCGCTACATTATTTTCCAGTAGTCCTCAACTGCGTTACAGGTATAGTTTCTCTGTCTCTCTCTCTCTCTCTCTCTCTCTCTCTCTGTATTCTCATTCATGTTACACCCTGTGCCCCCAAATTCTGGAGCGAATCCCCAATATTATTTTGTACGGTCAAAAATCGATACAGACCATGCAAAACTCCACTTGCACTACCCACAATGTTATTTTTACATTGACTTGACCAAACTAAAACAAACTGGTGGAATGTAATCTTTGACTATATGTCTGCCAAGTTTGCTCAAACTTTCAGAGTTAACCATCTGGTCAGTTATAAGTTAGCACTCTCACCTTAATAAAGTCATCAGTTAAGCCTTTAACCGACTCAACATATTGAAGTGACTTAGAGAAACCACTTGGTGATTAAAATAACACTTAATCAAAATCTCCTATATTTTTTTTTATCTTAAAGCAGTATTCACATATAAGTTTGCCGCCTGAATCGCAGCCAACCCAAAGCATATCAACAATTTTAATACTGGAACGCCACATCTTTGAATAGCATTAAGCATAAAACACGTCACGAAACTCAGAAGATATACGATTATAATACACTTCCCACCAAGGTGGGAAGTTGCTAAGAAACAGAGGAGGGGGAACTTAAATATATGACCACCCGGCTGGTCTAGTGGTTAGCGTTGCTGACTACGGATTGAGGGGTTCCAAGTTCGATTTTCGGCGATGCCAAAAACATTTTCAAGGCGTGTGGGCCTGGAACGGTGCCCACCAAGCATCGTGATGTAATTGGGGAACTGCTACGAATAAAATATAGTGCCGATCACAGTGAGAACGTCGTCTCTCCTCTACCAACGCATCCGCTCAGCATGGGAACAGTAGACCAATTCCTCCCTCTGGAGAAAGGCCTCATATAGTAGTGGATCGGATATGGCTGCGACTTATATATATATATCGATAGATACAATATCACCTTAACCCGGAGAAGATTTTAGTGGGAGAGTATACCCAGTTGTTATTGCAGGAAAATCTTCAAAACCCTTATGGATATCTCACCGTGCCTCACACAACTACTTCCACACTTAGAAACTCTGTACTTTTAATATGTTATAACTGGTCTTGAAGCACACCACATAATCTTCCTCGCCATAACCAATTAACTCTAGCAACACACTCATCAACTCCACTATAATTACTATTCTCATCCTACCAATACAAACTCACAATAAACCTTGCAAACATAAACCAGATCAGTGATACAGCATCCATGACATTCCCAATTGAACCCCTTGCGGGAACAAAATGGTAAGCGCCATCAGAAAATTTCCAGAACATATTAAAAATAAATTATAATTGTTTCTAAATGTTGTAACCCAGACAGTTGTTGGATACAAAAAGCAAAAGGTTTGTGGTCGAAATTTCAACATTTAGACACAATTGTATTCAATTTTCAATATGATGTGGAAATTTTCTGATGGCCCTTACCATTTTGTTCCCCTGAGGGGATCAATTATATCGCGCCCAGATTTACTGCAGGATAAAAATAACTTACGCCTGTCTCTTATAGTGCTCAGAGTTGCACCTAGCCAAGGAAGAGATCACCGTTATAATGTTTCAATTGTTGTTTCGTTAAAGTACACATCTTTCTTATTTACAATGTCGTCATTAAATTTGTAATTACCGTACTAAAGAATATTGCAGCATCGGTTAGTGATGAAAAATGCAGCAAAAAGAAAACAACACATACCTGACATCTGCAGAATATTTTGTACATTATAAGTGAATTGTAGTATTATATTTACAGAAACAAATAAGTAAGATTATTTTAAGCTTCGAAATAAGAAGACTAGAATTTACAAAATTAGTATTTAATTGTTGTTTCAAGGCTATCTAACCTCATCGGTGAATGGCAAATTGCAACAAAGAATATAGATGACGACCTCATATATTTTTCTGGTAGTCAAATTAAACAAGATACTGTGCAATGCGTAATTTTGAAATTCCGTGCATATTTTCAAATGTAAGCTTGCTATTGAAAATTCTCTACTTTTACTGAAACATCACGCATTGTATTGATTTAATTTTTGTTACTTTAAAAGAGGCGTAGTACGAATAACAATCTTACATCTATTAATATGACGAGTTTTGTTTCTGTGTTAATTATTATTCTAGTAAATTATTTTTCTTCTTTTAGTAAGGCTATATAGTAGAATCATTATTTTGATACTTTATGTTTACAAAGTATATTTTACAGTACAATTACATATATCATATGTCAAGTCAAGGGAAAATACGAAAAAGCAATGAGACGCTATTTCAACGAGCCATGCCTATTTCAACAATGAATTTATTAACCAAGAAAATAAAATGTAAGTCCATTTCACTGGCACTGAACTGTTTCAATTAACATACTAACATGTTTAGTTACATATTACCATTTCTCTCTCTCTCTCTCTCTCTCTCTAAATCCCATTATAATTTACAAATCACTTCAACTTTTGAGAAACCCAAATAATTGCTGTAAAACACGAAATATTTTTATTTTAATATTACAAGTAGTTGCTTTAAGTATAATTCAAACATTTCAAAATATGCCTACGAAAGAAGATGAATATCATGCATTATTTCTATACATAAATCGGCTCATTAAACCATCCCGCATAGCAATTTTGATATTACTTAAGGTATATTTAATCTTTTTTGACAGGAAGGACAACTGTTTCATGTCTATCAAATCATCCCAAATGTTTAATCTATGTTGAATCAACCAGTGTAATTTACAAAAATCAATGTTGAAATAGCTTTGACAGAAGAAGCAAGTAACATACAGTGTACTTCTTGAACCATAACACGGTTGCGAAGGGTGTTAGCTGAACCGAGAATCGTTTGCATACTAATTCGATGTTGTAGTCACCGTGCTGGGGAATCAAACGCCATGGTTCGTACTCCACTACGAACATTATTTACACTGTTAATTAAACAGATTAGAAGGGACGCCTTTAGAAGAAGGGTGGAAGTTTTCGAATATAAGTCGACGGCGTAAATCTTCACACTGAAACAACAGTGAAAGTACTGCGAAAGTAATGTCTAATACATAACAAGTTTGACGAGCTTCCTCGCATGACTGCCTGTTCCAACAAGTTTAAATTAGGTTAGTTATAGCAACGATACTCCTGATACTGGTCCAGAAAATTTAATTTATGTTTGTTTATTACGTTAAACAGAAAATGTCTGCTTTGACAAGTTCAAATCATGTAACTCACAACTTTATTACATGTTGACATGCTATCTGGGATGTACGTAAATATGAAATTTATGTACTCTTATAGTGTTCTCAAAAGAGTGTGGTAGTTTGCGTTGAATCAACATTCTTCACTAAATGCAGTGTGCGGATTCTGGATCAAACACAAACGTTTGAATCTAACGCATTATCGGAAGAGAGAACCACGTATTAATTATCATTTTATAAGTTGTATCGTAATATCCCATAAATAGTAATTGGGAATACACGTGGTGAATTCAGAAAATGTTTATATAAATCTTGAAACTAATCAATTAAAGTTAAGCAATATATTGTTTAATAATCCAACAATGCACAAATAACGTAACTATTGTTTAAACTTAATATTGCATCTAGGCAATTATATTTATGAGAAACTAATGAGAAGAAAGAAGACGACGCGAATGATAAGTATTACGGTCTTTTTAGTTCTCTTTCTAATGTGTACATACCGTGAAATTAAGTTTAAATTTTAGGATGAAATCTGAATGGAAATAATTTATATTATCATCTTCACATTTTACAGTTTTATAGAAAGTTGTGATTTGTAGTTATACGAAACTGCAAACGCGTGTAGTAAGCGTCATTAATGTTTATGTCACTGGATACAAGGGCGTCGGCCAGGGGAAGCAAGAGGGCACTTCCTTCTTCCTGGATTTCAGATTTTATACCTTCTACTATTCTTCATATATTTAGTGTATGTTCTTATGATTTTCACTGAATGCATTGCATGATGAGATACTGAGGATAGTGCCATTTCATTTTCTGGTTTAATCGACATATTCATATTATTCTATGTAATCATAAAAACACCAAATTATACACAAAAAACTTACTTTATAAAAGCGTTGGAAGTTAACACGCGAATGTTATTATTGGACCATTATTTAACTATTATTTATCATATTCGTACTTTTTTTATTATTTTGATAGCAGTTCATCTAGAAAAACAACCGAAAAGCAATTACCCCCTAGTTTTTTAAATACCGAGCAAATCAACAAAAATAATATATTGAAAACACACCCACGTAATATATATTAATATAAAATAAAATGTTTCAGATTCTGAAGCTGATTCTTTTAGCCGAGATATTTGAAGTTCAGCTCATAGCTTAAGATGACATAGCCCATAACTTCAAATTTGTCATCAATAATAAATATTTTCAAATTATAGATTTCTTAATTTGATATATGTTCTGAAGTATTATTCAGACCACTTTCTAAAACACCATTGTTGATTGTGATTTGTCCACATTTTTTTTAATATTTAAAAATTGGAACGTGATTACCATGGGCTCTTCAAACGAATATGAATTTTAATTTCTGAATTTTAGGCAACTTTGGCTAAAGTCCCTATAAACCATGATAGGAGAATTGGTGGAATGTACTAAATGGGAGAAAACGGGATATCCCGGAGAATACAAACGCACACGGTGTTTGTCCACCACAAACCACGTGGTTCGAGGAGGGGTCGAACCGCGGAGCGATCTCTCTACCACATAGCTACCGCGACACAAAACGAAACTGAAAGTGGTTCCTTTCGTCTTGGCTGGTTGTGTTTTGTGTTACTTCATTCGTAGCTGAGTAAGACCAGGTTTTATAAACTTACTCTTGTTTAAGAATATACGGTAGATTAATGCCGTTAATGAAAAGCGCAGTAAAAGATGTTTCCACGCTCAGTATATTTTAGTATATTTGAAATAAGTGACCAGTACAACGCACACCCTTAGTAATACACTTTTTCTTTCGGATATTTTGACGATGATGATAATTCATGCAGAACAGAACGTATACTTAAAAAATATCTTCATCGAAAGCAAATCTTGCACATAAATTATCTGTTAGTGTTTGTTAAAATATGCTCGCTCTGTAATCTTCGCCACCTAAACAACATTTGATGAAAGTACTATTACTCACAGTTTTGAATTTAGCCGGGCTATTGAAACTCCACTATTTCTGACCATGTTATGTCCTATAATCTTTGTGAGTTTAAATTGTCTAATAGCCATTGATCACACTGCATATTTTCACTGTAATGAACAACGAGTTGTAACACGTCACATAATAATAAATAGCTATTCAAAGATTTTGGATATGCTAATATCTGGCTTCAGTGATAAGTCACTCGTGAAAAAAAACTGTCTTCTGAGTTCAAAGTCCATTACGTTAATTTGAAAATTATGATTATTTTAGTTTCATTTTATTTTTCATATCATTTAGCAAGGTATTAGCAAGTTCTTAGCAAGTTCTACATTACGAAATAGAAGCGGAATAATGATTCGGGGAAGTATCTGTATGTACCGGAGAATTTCCACCATCCATAAGTGTAACAATTTGTTCACTACAGAAATAGCTAGATAAATCAACACTTCTCTGTGTTAAATCGGTACTGTTCACTATGCGACTTCCCTGATTCAGCAATATGATAATACCAGTATGATAATCTTTCTTGTATTCCATCAGTATTGACAACACAACCAATGAAAGTACGTTTGACAAGATAGTAAACTGTAGTGTAACAAATATATATATATATATAAAGCGTGGGAGTAGTAGACCAACTCCTCCATTGGGGAAGAGGCCTCATCTACTAGTGGATTGAATATGGCTGTAATTTATATATATAAATAATGTGTTCCTCGTTATAATGTATCTGCAAATTACTCCCATATATGTGATTGTGAAGTTAACACTACACTCCCACACATATACACACACTCTCTCTCTCACACACACACAAACTTAATAATGTACCCCTTGGGGAAATTTCTGGCGACGCCCTTGACTGGATGTAATACGTATGGAAGAAATTCCTTTAATTGAGGCAACCATGTCTCCCAACATTAAGACCGAAGCATAGGCAAGGAAATCGATCATTATTCAGAATTATTATTATTATTGTTCTCGCTACTGTATATGTATCCGATATGTAGTAACGTTACTGGTGCACTCTGATAGCCATCTGCTTAAGCAGATGGAAATCGCTGTCGAGAAATTTCCTTCATGTCCTAGTGAATGAAGCATCGGTTTGATGTTCCAGTGTTCTCTGTTCGATTCTCACTAGAGTGAAGTTGTTTGTGTATTTTCAAAGAACATAACTTTTTCACTTTTTGTTTCGATAGATGATCTGATGTTGCATGCTTACTCATATTCCTTGAAATAGCGTAGGTAGAGTAAGGTTGGAGTATTCTCAGTATAGACATTGAAAACACTACGCAGTTTAAACTTTCACACAATTCACGGCAATTGATTAGGAAAACTAGGTTATAACTGTTTTCATTGTGCCAAATGGAAACATTCCGGAAGATCACATATTACCCACTTTCACCGATAAAGAACTAGGCTCCTATAGTATTCCTTAACCCAAAATGCATCACGGAATTGTAATATTTACGTACCAGCTATTCCTATAACACTCCAAGCTTTTAAAGGCGGCTATGGAATGCATATTTTTAAGGTTTTTGAGTCAGTACTAGCTACTCTTTATGTTTGATATCACGTATTTCAAAATTAGTATTTACAGGGGAACAACGTGCAAATAGTACTTCTGCTTCTATGCGTGACCTAGATCATTTGATAGCTATTCGAAAGTCTTTACAAACGTCTTTGAACGGTGCGAATGTTTGCAGCTTCTACTTGTTGTTTCGCCTTTAAGGAGAGCTGGAATTTAAAATTTTACAAAATATTACACCTGGCAGTGTAATTGTTGCTATTAGGAAATGCCAACAAGGCATTAAATTGACAAACGATAAAAAATTAAACAATTACGAATTACGTGCCATCTCGTACGTGAATGTGAAAATGAACAAAAACACTTCCCACTACACTATTCACAAATGATATTTGTTGACGTTTTCATATATTATGGAGGTTCAAAAATGTAAATTAAAAATAAAAATAATATTTTATTCACCTTTTGTAAAATATAAACAACAAAGTCAAAAATGTAATATTAAACAAACTTCAACATATGTAAAAATAAAAAAAATATATATACAAATCAACTAAAGTAAATGAAAGCCTCTTCCGCGTGTTTCAAAAAATACAATCACTAAACTATTGTTAATCTAGTAAATAGCAGGAGGCGATCTCTATAAAGTTGTGTAACGTTAAATTAACGTGAAATAAGTTAAACTTTTCTAGTCTCTGGTAATTAACCAATAATTGAAAATTAAAAAAAAAGTCATGATCAAATCGTTTAAGAAAGCCAAACACAAAATCTCACCCTCACAATCATAAAATCATTTATACATACTACATACATTAATTAAAAAGAAAACAATATACCAAGTAAGTCTAATATTATTGCTTAACTTTCATGTCATCGTCTCATAACCATTTAATAGTACTCATTAAGTTCTCATTTACATATTCTAGTAATTGTATAATATGTTTATATCAAAATTCAATTGTTCAGGTTCGCAGTTGCTCTTTTAGAAGTTGTATTCATTTAAAAAATATCTTTAAGACCAATATCCCAATTTCACTTAAGTTCAATCTAAGCAATTCTGGGCTAATTCCAGGGTCAAAGTTTTATACCATAACACAATACTAAATACTTAATACATCTTAAGTAAAAAGTGTCATAAAGTCCAATCAACGCCACAATTATTGTCTAAGCGTGACGATTAAACAAATTGTACACAATATCATGGTATCTATTAATGTTGTGACTTAAAATTCCCTGATTTTTTCAGTTTTTTCATCATAATTTTCTCCTAATTTCTTGAGTTCTTAGTTTTGTGGAACATGTAAATAATACCCAATTACAATTGTTTAAATCACAGCACCAGCCAGTCCAAACATCTTGCATATTATTGGTATTTCACAATTTAAGAAAAACAACATAATTTCTTTAAAGTACATGATTTTGACACTGAAAAATTCCGGTTAGCACTGGCAATCGAACCCACGACAACCGACTTGGCTGGGTAGTGCTCTTACCAACTCTGGACCTCATAATTTTCCTTGGGTTTAACTCATATGTTATAGATTTTCCTGAGTATTCTCTGAGTTTTTCCGATTTATAAAATTTCCTGAGTATTCCAGGTTCTCCGGGTTTTCCAGGTTAGGCTTCAGTATTTGGACGAAGTCTTACCTTAAACCACGGTTTGTTAAATGTTAGTCAGGTGGTGGTGGACAGAATTGATTCCGACAATGACACTGGAGCTTCAATACGTTGTTACATTCTAAAGTTAATTTCTGAGATTGTCATTTCCTTTGAACATTATCGCACCCTTCAATGATATTGTCCTAACTAAAAAAAATGTTTTCAAGAAAATCGCAATTGGAAATTTGGTTGATATTTATATTGAAAAGCAAGAACGAATTGTAGCAGGATACTGTTTAAACAGTGCTATGTTTCAAAGTATTATATTGCTGATCAACATAATAAATGTGAAACAGTGGTAATATAAAATAGTGCCAATATTGAGGACGAATATTAATATCTTACTGCGGTTGTTGAAGACTAACGATAGAGATCTTACGTGGCTTGTAGAAGAGATATGTTTATGAGAGTTATATTGTTATATAGAGTGTAGTTTCAGGAGTACAAATATGCAGATAACACAATTAAAAAAAAAAGTTGTGGCAATATCATTAATGGGAAGTGATATCCTCATACAAACGACAGTGCCACAAACCGAACAAGGTGTGGTCTTCAAAACCTTCTAGTGCGCGAACGGTAACAAATTTACTCTCCATCTTTGGTTATTATTTGATATGGATGAATCATTGTTGAAAAAAAATACCTTACTAAAACTGCGCCCCTACTCTGTGTTCACAGCGGATAAAGGACCAATATGCGGGATAAATTATAATAAACACCGCATCGTTGTATCAGTTACAATACATTTTTGTTAGCTTTGAAGGAATATTATGTTACCTTTAGATTTTTTATTCAAAATTTATATGATGAAACTAAAGGTTTACACAACCCTTCGGCAGCTACGCTTTATTTACTATCACAAACATAGAGAGTTTATGCAACTTGGTGAGCTAGTAAATAGCAAAATACATCGAATGTTCTTCATGTTATATTAACATATCGGGTTGTGTACGAAGTTCCAAATGATCAGTCAAGAGTCCCAAATGATACGCTTTGATAAACAATTGTTTTACTTACGTTATTTAACCTTTCATTTCTTGACATAAGGAATAATTATCCTAATAAATTTGTAAACTAGGAGCAAGAGTTCTAGCTCTTCTTGGTGCGCGCATAGAAGACCGAACGAAACAAAATTAAACTCATCTAGAACTATGAATAATCACCATCGCAATCGATGACTTTTTTATATCTTTCTACTAGGAGATACATTTAATGTCAATAAATACCTTGATCTTAGGACTCAAAGTTCAGAATTGCTGTTCACGTTTGCAGTTCTATGGCAATTTTCAAAGCCTCTACATCATCAAAAACTTTTCGAGCGAATGAGTTCTGCAAAGCGCAAAACATGTGGTAGTCTGTAGCAGCTAAGTCACGAGAATAGGGCGGATGTTGTCACATTTTGTCAACCAGTTTGTCCTTGTCTGTACAAGTTCATTAAATGTTCAAATCAAGACCTCTGAACCCAAGATGAGATTACTTGGCGATGTTTTGGAGCACTTAAATTGCTGCTCAAATTTGTGATAGGAATCCTATGTCATTTTTCTTTCTGAAATAGTCTGCGCAATTACACAATTTGCAGTTTCAAACAACTCACCCACCATTTGATAACTTTATATCTTCTCCTTTAATATGAAAAAACAATTTCCAAGTGACTTCACCAGTATTTGAAGTTACGATTTTTAAATTTAGTCATTACGGACCCCTCTACCAACGAAACGATAAGTTTTAGCAGGTAAATGATTAATAAATTTATGTTGAAGGCGCATAAAATGAGCAAGAGTCAACCACGAGGCGCTTGTAGGTAGACAGCAACCCTACCCCGGAACAGTGTTCACCATTAAAATTCATTAAAATTGTGATGATACTAAGTAACGTCTGGCCTTAAAACACGGAATGGGGAAAGTGACTTGTTATTTTTGAACTTAGATTTATTGTACTGATTTCACTTTGTGTTTGCATTTAGTTTTAAGGACGTTAGGTAACTATGACTCAGGCAGGATTGTCTCTTTCTGCATCACCACTCGATTTCGATTATACTTTTCACAATCATAAATTGTAAGATGTGTGCAACAGTATCATTTTTATTCAATTTTATCCATGAACTGAAAGGTTTCGTGGGCGATCAGAAACGTTTCGAAGTTTACAACTTGGTGTACTAACACTATATAATGGGTTACAGTTGTTACAAGCTAAACCTTCTGAATGTTTATATCTTTGAAGTGAATATGAACCAAACATTTCCGAAAATTTGCGCCATTAATTAGCAACGAACTGTATAAATTGGACGTCTTTTGTAGAGTCCTATTACGAAATGCAGTTTATGTTGTGTGTCAGTTTTACGCGATATTCCATCTTTGGTTTTTATCTTACACAGAATGTCTTCTTAATGACAGACAATGAATGTACGTTAGGGAGTGTGTCAGATCTAAAGAGCGAATAGAGTTGTCCATTTGTCTCGGTGCAGTTTACAAACTACTCAGGAATATGACGATTTGATCCAAACATTTAAATATGTATATTAAGTCACAGATGAAGACTTGAAGTATCGTGGCTTTGCACTCCTTCCAATCTACACGAGTATCCTTGTATCAAGTCATGACATGTTTGCACAGCATAATGCACTTTTGTTAATCATGGTCGCTTCTTTGACCTACCAATATTCGTGAATAAAGTCCGCAGGACCATCTGGTATTGCCTAAAAAACAAACTCATTACATTTGTATTATTTTCTTAGCAATCTGGAGAATGTTCTTGAAGTAATGTAAGTAATTTAGTAGCCTTCCAATGTAGAGAAACTTCAGTAACTTCACTGCTTTTATTCCCATGGGCATTTTTTAAATTGTATGTTCTTCCTTTAAAATCGTCGCAGTCAATCATCCGCATGTTAAGTCCATTATTAACTGCTAATTTCCTCGCTTTATTCATCTAATTTTAAACGCGTTTCTTTACAACAGAAAACCACCTTTTCATTGCCTCTTGAATATTGGGATCTTTACAATTTCTCTTGAGTTTCCTTTCTGCTAGCGGCCGACAACCCTTACGGCAGCAGTTTTCCTTGGTTTCCCTCAGTCACATCAAGAAAATTCAGGGGTGATACCTTTTCTAATACATTTAATTCTCCCTTCCCGACCTGAACCTTAGATGGCTAAAGACCATGAATAAAATGTAACTAAAATTCTTCCTTTCCATTGCAGTTAGTTTACTTCCTTCCAAAGCTAGTTTTACATTCCAGGTCATATGTGAATAAAATTATTGTAACTGCCGAGATCTTATCCAAGCCACATTTAAACTATAGTGTCTATTTCTAAAATATACATAAAACACTTCATCTTAAATTACACTTCCTCTTAATGAATATGTGATCTACGTATCAGAATTTAAAGGCATTGCATTACGTAAATGTTTTGTGAAAGGAAGTTCAATACTTTTCTTCCAGTTCACCCCATGAAATCAGTAGTTCATTTCTTGATATCTAACAAGATTTAGTTTTGTCATTTGTTCTCCCACAATGTTTGAAACCTGACGTTCAGATCGGTCGGACTGTTGCTTTCAATCTCTTCACGATCGTCATCCTTTCAGCTCAACTCAAATCTTCTGGTTTCCTCCTTATCATACTTGTACGCAGACACAATCACAAGTGATATCAATGTTATGTTAGTGTACCACCATGTTATTTATAGCTTGCTCGTAACAGCTATTTACAAGCTCGCAGATGTTTATCAATTCAACCTAATGGTCTGAATAAGCAGCGAACTGGACCTTTTAATCGAACTAATTTTCTAAAAATCGTGTATCTTTAATTTTATTTTTTTCCCGTAAATGAATTGTTCGAAAATCTTAGAACAAAGTAATTTCCATATCAGTATGTATCAGTAGTGATCGGCATACTGCAAAACAAACATTATTATGTACATATGAATGAAGCAGGTGAAATTCAGATATGAAAAAAAAATATTTAAAATGTTTAATATTGTGATATTTAGAAAATTTACAAGCAATTTTGGTGACTATTACTAACCTTTCTTATACCCCATCGCACTAAAAAGGAGACAATAGTGAGTTGATGTTTGTAGATATAAAATTAAAGAAAACAAAATATCCAGCGCTGTTTTTAGCAAAATTAATACAGTTCACATCTGCATACAATCAACAGCAG
>JAGDQP010041124.1:1428-17029 GCA_022664845.1 Lepisma saccharinum | reverse complement strand
GGCAAACGCTGTAATACCAGTTAGTCTTGATGCTGCATCAGCGTTAATTGTTTGTTCAAGAGCCATGTCAACTGGAACTCGAGAGAAAGGTGTTTCAGAGCGTTTTATAGACAGGTCACCTTGAGAAAGGACCTGTTTTGCACCAGGGCACACTGAGTCAATATTTAGTAAGTTCAGAAGATAAACAGTCATCCAGCGAGCATAATTAGGTCTGTTGCAAGCAAAAAATATTGGCGTGATTTTCTGTATAGCATCTATGTACATGTTCAGATCGTTCGTTCTGTAAGCTCTACTGAAATACTTATAGATCTCAAAAGGTCTTTGTATTGCATGTAGAATTGGGCAGTTTTGCCATGAAGACCATTCCGTGTTTTTCCTGAGAACACCATGTAATCTTCGTACAGTTTCCTAATTTCTGGATTCTCAACAAGTGCACCAAGTGAATTTCGCGACAAATCATTGTTCATATCTCTCACAAGTTTCCGCACGTTTACAATGAGACACTCTTCTTCATATTGCTTCAGAAATGTTTGAAAGTGGCACCTTTCTAGAGCAAGTGACAAAAGAATGTGAATTCTCTTACATCTTTATAATGTTTTCCCTTCAAAAAACCTGTCAATGAACCACTGGCTAATACGTCACTTTCAACGAGGACTTGTTCGATACCTGAGCCTTCGATAAAATATCCAATGGCTCCAAACAAAGCTAGTTCAATATGGAAGGACCCAAAACATACAAAACGTTGTCAAAACGTGGCTTCTCGTGATTTTGAATCATAATATCTGGTTTTGCCACAGCAAGGTTGTAATGAACAACAACACACGGATCCCCACACTCTTGTACTACTTTCTGACATGTCTTCAGTGTTTCCAGAACCACATCATTCCGGGTCGGAGACAAATTTATATTTTCCATATAACCTATTTCCTGATTAACGGAACAATCTTCAGTTGTTTTTGAGTTCCATCCAGCCCACATCGGAGTGTTTTTTGACCATTCTATGGAAGTCATCCAGATAAAGTCCGTTATAAGAGATTTTTCCCATACGTTTGTTACAGGAAGTTCCAACACTGTGGAGCAAAACATATTAACCAATTCTGGCTTTTTTGGGTATGGCTCCAGTAATTTCAAGTCACATTTATAAGATCTAAATCTCGTCCTAGAAGTACGTATAGTAACTGTCTGTTCAGTGTTGCTATTGGAAAGTCCCATTACTACGTTTTCTGACATCTTATTTTGAAAACAAATGCCAAACGTATCGTGTAAAGTACCTTTACCTGAGAGTGTTTTTATATTAGAGTCGAAGTTATCCCAGGTCAATCCAGTTACAAGGCCTGGAAGTTTTTTTATATTCTTCGGTGCTGTACCCGCTTTTTTGTCAAGTGAAACTGCTAGATTAGTCTCTGACTCTTCTGCTGCATGATAACAAATACAGTCCCCCAATGATTGATTATATCCACGAGTTTTCTGCTTCCGGCTAATCTTTCGATGCCAAGGCCTAAAATTAAATGTTTTTTAGGCTTTACCTTGCCATTCGTAGTAATAAAAATTGCATCATGTGCACAAGAGCTCACTCTCCTCTCTAAATGTTCGTTTTTAGGTTTTGTTGGCCCACCAAACAACGTTCTAAAAAAGGTTTCCAGCAATTGAGGCCATTTGCTTTCACCTTTTATAATATCCTCGACACACAGCGGATGTGGTAATTTTGTTCCTTCAGCCTCATTTAGAATCAGTCTTCTTAAATACAAAGCAACTTCTTCTATTTCAGATTCAATGGTAGAAGAGTGCTGTATTGCTAACGAAACAGCTTTAGTAGATGGCAGGTCATTACTATATAGGACAATTCCATCTTTATTATTAACTTTAGTTGAACACAATTTTTCGTCAAAAAATATTTCAGTTTAAGGGTTATTGGGCTTGAAACGTTCACTTTCAAACATAAAAACTCAAAAAAAAAAAATATGTTTGAGGCTAAATATCAGGAAAACTATTACACTTACGAAATATATTGTCATTACACAAAATAAAGATTATTTAATTAAGAGTAATTTGAAAAAAAGAAGACTGTTCTACGATGCTTCGTTGCGGAGCTAGGTTTGTTTAAGTATACTGTCACAAGTTGTTGCGGCAGCCATATTGATGACGTCATTACTCGTAGCCCCACCACTCGCCAGCCTTAAGAACGGGCTTTCTGAAGACTGTAGGTTACAGGCAATCTTAAGCACAGACCTAAGTTAATGGTAAACTCGGGTAAATAAAATGTGCTCCAGCTCTTGGTCTATTAGTCTTTACTTACATATTAGAAAAGGTAACGGTGTTCCCTGTACAGTGCGCACGCGCCGGGAACGGCGTATGGGGGACTCCACATATTCTCGACCTATGGCATAAGGTGAAGTGGGTGGTCACTGGTCAGTTCCACGCTGAGCCGCCTTTATTTCCCAAAGTGCCCAGGAGTACAAAGGACAGTTCAGTAGCTACTCAATTTGATTGTAGGCTCAGAGCACCAGAGAAGAAAGAACTGAAGAAGTGTCCTAATGTCGGGATTAGAACCCGAGCCGCCCGTTTCGTAGTAGTACTCAAGTAAAAATAAAGTGAAATTAACCAATTTCATTTTAAAAAAAAGAAACATAACAGACATATCAGTTATCACGCTTTTGTTCCTTTTAACAATCCACCATGTGGTCTGTACAAAGGACTGAAGAAAGTTGGACGCGTTTGACTTGAAATATGGGCTTGAAGAATAGAAGAAAAGTGTGATATCAAGAAGTACTGAAAAGAACGGGTGAGAGATGAACAATACTGGAGATGATAAAAAGAAAGTGCTTAGGACAGTGGCTACATAGAGATTGTAGACTGTGTTGCAATCTAGGGCATGGTTGAAGGAAGCATAGGAAGAGGATGAACTCGATTTGGCGACAATATTAAAGAAGATAAGTCGTATGGTGGAATAAGAAGATGGGAATCAATGGAGGGGGCTAAACTTGCTTTGAAGGACCTGTCGCCTTAGGCAGAATACTGATGATGATATATTGACGCTTAATTTGTACAGGAGGAAATGCCTCCGTTCTCCCTCTCATCGTATAATTAGGTAAGTAATGCCGCCGTATAACTTAGATGTAGAACTCCACAAGACAAGTTGTCATCGTCACGAAAGGTTTAATCCTGGTGCATTAAAGTCAATTGTTCGAAGTCATTAGAATTATAATCAAGTGACTTGTAACACCTTCCATTTAAAAAGAATATAATTATTAACAATAACATTAACTTCAGAATTGGAAGAAAGTTTTCATCAAGCTTTTCCTGTGTAATTTCATTTTTACTTTTTTTTAAATGATCACAGTTCTTTATATAAGACGGAAGTGTTCCAGATTCCTAGGGTGCGATGAAGAATCTGTTTCTACAAAATATGAATTCCGAAAAGCGAACTGAAATTGAAGAATTAGTTCATTTATATAAAAACGAACGTTTAAAAATGACATGAATTCTCGAGTTGGCAGTTGCATTATAGTTTACTGATACAATACGTATAACTAGTTAAAAATTGTTTGGAAGAAACTGTCACTGGTTAAAAACAAATAGCTCTATAGTTGATAAATAATTTTAACGTTTTTAACTTCGCTTAAATAACAATTTTATTTTTATTGTGATGTACACATTAACGTGTTGTTCAGCACGTATTAATTTATGAACAATAAAAATATGTAACGATAGCACCCTTTGCATTATATGTATGTAATAGTGACTCGTAAATACAATGTAAGTAACTATCAAAATACATTATCACTCTAAATATCAACCACTGATACTTAGAATTAAGATTTCACTATGCAAGGATTTGCTGCTTTTTAGTTCACTCTACGTGACATGAACTAAGTTTAGAGGAAATAATATTTATTATTTTGTCCGAAGTATATTTTCTGTGTCTAACGTAATGTGAAATTTAGCTTTATATTTTTGTATGTGAAATTTTGGCCTTATATTTAATATATATTATTACAATGTTGATAAATTCATTATTTTGAAAAAGTCATAATATGTAGGAAATATGTCCAGAAGTATCAGTATCGGTATCAAGTATCGGTGGAAAATTGGTATCGGTACATCTCTAATCTCGTGTGTTTTCCTTTGTACCGCACTTACCCGATTTCTTGTAAGGAGGGAAACCAGTGTATTTACCTCCAGTACTCCAATAAGTGCGGATAAACATTAATTTCCTGCCTCAATATGTAAAGATATTGTAGCCTATATACGCTTTCCATAGTAGCTTATTCTTAAATTTTAGTGTAGTCATAGGAAATTAATTTTATTGTTGTAAATACGTAAATATTGCTAAATAACATTTTTATCGTAAAAGATCCGAAATTTGAGTGTGAAATTATAGACTGTTACGTTAAACTGCAAGTGTTAAGTCAAACCCCCCCCCCCCTTCCTCCACCTTTCTGAACCTTCATTTCAACGCAAAGCGGACATTAGAACTAACTAAGCAAGACGCAGAAAACTTAATGCGAGTGAGCAACACTGGCTCCATCTCCATCTCCTCTTGCAGTAGCAAGAAGCTCCGAAAGCAGGTAAGTAACCAGAACATTTTTTCTGTATCCAAAATTGTAGTAATAGTTCTCCTATTTGTACGTGTATTAACGAACGGTTTCAAATCCATACAAACTCTTTTTGGATTTCTGTGTTACAATTGATATCCACAGTGTTGGACCAATTTGCATGTGATGTTGTATTAGCATTGTTCGCCCGCCTTCTGATGGGACAGGCTACTGTTTTTTCTTTTTTTTTCTTGTACCAACAAGTATGTGAATTGTATCCAGGCTTATGTCACACTGAACAAACGGTAATCGTACCACTTGCATTATTTTGGTTATCTTCTTTCTTATATTCGTTTTTCGCGTATGATTGCTGGCCATTGTTTTTACTCTTATTATTATAAGAATTTTTTCCCTTCTTTTTGTATGGCGGTTTGTAAGAAGCGTTCTTTGCTATAGTTAGAGACAATTCTGCTAACTTGTTTGTAATTCTTTTCAAGTTGGACTGTGGATGAACATTTTGACTAGGTTGTGTCATATTAGGTTGTACATGTTCAATTTGGTAAGCTAAGGTATCAGTTACATGTTTAATAGGTACTTGGCCGTGTACCGGTGGTTGTGCACTATAGAATGAAAGAATAGGAGGTTGTGGTATAGTCTGGTTGGGCTGATGTATTTTCGTTTGGTAGGATGGGTTTTGCTGAAGGGTTTGTCTTTAGATTCAAATCCCGGTGGTTCTGGTTCTTGTATGGTCCAAGGAGGTAACGTTTGCGTACTGGAACATTGTTGGTTTTGAGCTTGATTAGGTATCTGAGTATATCGAGGATAATTTGGTTTTTGTCTAGAATTTTGTTGCTTTACAATTTGGAAAGGCAAGTTTTTAAGGTTTGAATTTTGTATAGTACTAAAACGTGGATTTTGGGGATAAGTTTGGGTCCTATATATATTATGCATTATTTGGCTTTGAGTATTTAACTCTTGCAAGTTCTGAAAAGCTTGCACTTTTTTTACGTAATCTCTTTTTCTCATTAAAACCTGAGATTTTTCTAGGGGTTGCAATTTAGTTTGAAGTTTCCATACTGTATTGTATGTCTCTAGGGCAATCTTTTTGAGAAAATTCCTTTGTAGTCCCAACGATAAATAATGGACTTTGGCCTCTTCTGTACATTGTGGAAGATTGTGCGTAAAGGCCCGTTATTTTCGTAGAAAATATGCGTCTAAGGATTCTTCTGGATATTGCTGTACCAGATTAATCTCCATTTCAGCCTTACATTGAGACAGTCTAGGACGACTTAGGCTAGTAAGTTTCTCTTTTAATTTGTCATATGTCATTCGTGCCATTTGGTCTAGAGATTGCAATTGAAAAATAAGATCTAACGCGACATCCTGGAGATACATTGGAAGAATCTGTATCTTTTTCTCATTTGTCCATCCTTGCAAAGTTGCTAGATGTTCAAATAACATGAAGAAGCGGTCGGGATCTTCATTTAATGTTCCCGAGTACTTAGCTAGTTAAGTGTGACAAATTAAAAGATGGTTTCGTGGCTATTTTGCTTTCTTCGTCCGGACTATTTTCTTTATCTGAATAGTTTAAATTGTCTGAATTATCTTGTCCGGTCCTTTTTCCAGAACGAGTTATAGGCATGAATTATAATCATATGAGCTATAATCATGAATTTAGTGTTTTTATATACTCTGCTTTTGTTTAAAAGACAATTGATATCTAAAATAATTTAGTGAAACATACCTTGTGTATTGCTTTGAACCCTTCATGTAGGTCCTGCCCACCTTATGGGATGCGGCGGTTGTCTGCTGTGTTGAGGGTGGAATAGAATAGAATGTCCAATATGTTTTCCAAGGGTGGGTTATTCTTCCTAGGATGTATATCCAAAAAATTTCGGGTGGGTTTCCAGATCCAATTGTTTAAAAATAGCAAAAAAAAGAGTGTTAAATCCAACGTTATAATTTTGGTATAATTTGTAACTTTTTCACTGTTTGTTTCAGACTTAAACGAAAACACTTTCAACTATGTCACTGTTGTTTTGTCGGTTCACTATGAATGCTCTTAACCGCTTGATTGTTATAAACGTAATTGAATCCAGTCGTTTCACTACTTAATGAGACACGTAATGAAATCTAGTTACTTCCACCACGTAATGACGTAATGGTGCTTATTGAAACCCGTAATGACGTATTGACGTAATGTTCCTATTGGTTATATATTTTTAGACACTTTTATAGGCCCGAGCGATCTCCACCACGTAATGATTTGTTGGTGTAAGTAATAATTAATAGATCTAGTAGAGCCTTTCGACTTAGTATCGGTGTTATTATGGTTAATAAATAGAGCATAGACACTGTTGACTTTTAACCAGCACCTTTTATTACAAAAGTCCACTAATATGCGTTATATACAAAGATTTACAGATAATAAAATGAGGGCCCGGAACATGGGCTTGTAATGAAATTAACGTGGATCACCTCTTTCATGTAGTGACTTATATCGACTTTGGTGTTTGCGGAGTGGAGAGAGTTGCAGTGATGATTCTAACGCCAGACCTAGTTAGAGAGGAAAGGTTCTCTGACTCCAGACCAAGTCAGAGAGAAAGAGGTGCCCACTAGTCAAAATGATTAAGTGATACTCTTAAGGTATCAGGTTGGCCTTTTAAAGGCCTTTCTTGTAGGCGTGATTACCGCACTTCCAAGCTTCACCGCTTGGAGTCGGCGTCATCTGCTTCATAAACTGATTATGTGTGCATTTCATAATTCTTTGTGTTTGTTGTGATTGTTTGTTTTGATTCTGTTGACACAGTAACACACTACAGAAGGTTGATCCGTCTATGTGTGTCCGATTTGACATCTCACCTACCTTATGAAAAACCACGGGACCACCATCGGTTGCCTTCGATGTGATCACCGTGTCTCATGGCAATAGACCTGCACCGTAACTTCCATTGTAGGAGGCTCCGTTGAAGTACAGGAAGGGGAATCTTGAGCCACTCCTCCTGGCAGGCGTTCCAGAGGCCACAGTGGTGACACGAGGAGATGCAAGTTCTCTTTTCAATAGGCCAAACACGCAAAAATCCATGGGACTCGCATCAAATGACTTCACTGGTTTGTCCTGGAAGGGAATAGCCTGGATGCCGGTGTCTGTCACCATCTGTTGCAGAAATCGCTGGGTAGAACGCGACGTGTGTGATGAGGCCTTATCCATATGCACACGAACTTGATTTACTACATTTCCATACAAACGGAGCAGATCTTCTGTATAAATTGGTGTGAGAATATGTTGCTGATAAAATGCGGTTGATCTTGCAGTTGTTAGGCACTCGGCGAATCGTTAACTTGCCTTCATAGCAGTATCCCGCGACAACCATAAAGCTCTTCGAGAAACTTGTTTTCCACTGGCGGATGAAGTCAGGATGAGTTTTTGAATCGCTGGGGGTGTACGTTACGGTTCGAATTTTGCACAATCGGCTAGATAAATCCATGCTTCATTGTGTGTGTCTACAAACTTCCACTTGTCCCGGAATAGATGGCGTTCATAGAGGCGCCTGCAGCGGGTTTTTCTGTCCCTACGATGAGCCGCAGTAAGGACATGTCCACGACTTTTAAACACCATCCGCAGCTTTAATTTACGTAGGTGGCCGGTTCTGCCACGTGCACTCGTCTTGCCATCACACGTTTTGGAGGAGGGTTTTCCTGTAAGGCCATTCGCCGCAACTTCCGAGCTACAGGTGGCGTCACCGCAGTACACGGTCGCTTTCTACTCCCCTTCGTGGGTGAACGAAGTGCCGGAACATCGTTGTGTTTATGTCGGTTAATTATGTTCTTGATGGTTGTTCCCAATGCACACCCATTTTCCCTGCAATGTTTCTGAATCTGTGTCACGGAAAACTTGGCGTGGAAAAGTGCTATCACGTAGCCTTCCCAAAATCGGTTCACCTTAGGTGCCATGATTCACACAACACACACACGCTTCCTGTTACTGTTTGAATCATTCGGATTGGTCGATTGTGTGAGCAAGGCTGCAGGTTTCAAATCGGACATATATAGACGGATCGACCATCTGTAATCCAGTTCCCATTACAATATCCATACTTGTTCTACAGTTATTAGGTTGGTTTTTTTTTCGTTCAGAATGTAACGTCTGAAGTAAGGCTGCTATTATAGTGGAGCTTCGCATTAATTTAGAAACGAATCAGTGTTATCAAATGAGTGCTTTTATAGTATAGCTTCGAGCATAGCGTTAATAATAGCGTTGAGCATAGCGTTCGGACAAGTCCGTCGGATCTCGGTTAGGCTCGTTCTATTTTTTTATTTGAATAAGCGGTTGACACATGCGTTGTAAATTAACGTCCAATAGGGGAACTTTTAACGTTTGACGTCAAATATATTGCAAATACGATAACAATAATTATATAAATATACAGTATTTCTGACATTAAATAAACAATAAGCATTAAATTATGAAAATATGTTATAAATAAACAAAAATATAGTCCAAGAATGAAGATTTGCATCTCCATATTTATACTGTGCATATACAAGACGGTAGTTTTATTGGTCCGATACGATCCTTTCGATTTGAAAAATTTCCATCCCTGCTCTACAATAACACAACGCTTTGCTCGCAGCCCAGCGCGACGCTTTGCTCGACGCTCCACTATAACAGCATCCTAAGAAGACATCCAATGAGTGTGAAAAATGTGGAATACGGTGTTTTCTTAGAGGGGGTGACCGTGCTGTGTTACCCCTCATCACCAAGAAATACACGAGAAATACTTTCCAAACCTCTCAAAGGGTATAAATATCATATGCAATATAGTCTTATATCCCTGAAAAGATCAAATATTTCTCCTGGAGCTATACAAATAACCCTTACAGGTTTCTCTGAAAAAGGTATACAATTGATCTTGGGAAAAAATAACGTAAATGTTATTTGATAACATTTAATTTTGTTAGATCGATATAACTTACAGGTTTCGAAAAATAACAGTTTAGATATATCACCCGTAATTGCTCGTTATCTTGACTGCAAAGCCAATAATCTTGTTTCTACCACTAAGAAAAAGGTACGTGCTAATACTGCAGGTTTTACTTGTTATTTTTATTCCTTTTTGCCTTTTATTCCTTTTAAACTTACCAAGATCAGTCAAATTCTGCATTCTCACTTCCATATACTCCATCTGACCCCGATACCAGATCTGCCTTTCCAACCAAGCCGAGATTAGTTTTTCAGCATACTTCCAATCTAATTTAGTTTGTTGCAATGTTATTTTGTTTCTGTGTAAAATGGCAACTCCAGCTGTAATTAAAACTTAATAATAAATCTTAGAAACATCCTGGTCCACACTAACCCTTCGTCCCATTTGCCTTCAGTTCCTGCCCAGAAATGTAACAGCGCTAGATGTAAAACATGTCATATCCTTATTACGTCTCCATCTATCTCTGTCAATACAGCGAATAGCAACTTCACTCTATATCCCAAAGGAACATGTCAAACCTCAAATATATCATAACCTGCACACTCTGCCCGGCATTCTATGTGGAGAAACGAGTGGTCCTTTGAATCTCCGTTTCAATAATCATCGCCACTTTTCTGTAACCAACAGACCCGATTCGCCAGTGTCTACACACACGCAATTGTACAACACTGCCTTAGATTACAATTTCCGTATAGCTTTAATCCTACCCTGTCCCCCCAACCACAAACACATTCACACGTCGTCTCTTGGGAGAAGCTTTCATTCAGTACTTGAATGCTAAACTTAAACCTGGTCTAAACCTGCAGTAACTTTTTTCTTATTTCTCTCCTCGTCTGCACCCACACTTCTCCTTCAGCCTGCCCATTCATTTGTCTTTGCGTTTTGTATACTGACTCCCACTTTTTGTGATTGACTCAGCAACCTACTCCCTTTTCATTGCGTTTCCTACTATACCATATCCCACTTTTGCGGGCTACGTTTTCTATACTAAATCTTACTTTTTGGGGGGCACGTTTTCTATACTATATCCCACTTTTTTGGGGGGGGGTGCGTTTTCTATACTGTATCCTACTTTCTGCGACTGCGATTTCTATAATGGATTCCACTTTCCTGACTACGCTTTTGTTATTGAGTCCCAGTTTTTTGTTGTACCCAGCTCAATTTTCAACACAAACCCCCTTTCCAATGAGTTCTTGCGTATGCGCAGAACGCCGTCAATTGTTTTTCATGTGATGGTCCTTCATGTTATTTTTCTATCACTTTAAGTTGTGAATGTGTGTTAAAAGAACTTCTTCATTTACTCTACTGATGACGCATGTATGAGAAAATCCTAAGTGACTTTACAGTGTTGAGTGTCTGTAAAGTAAATTTATAATACTGAGGTAGGGTACTTACAGTCTATTGCTTCATAAGCGAACACACACACACCTAACACTAATATATAAAGATTACTTGCGATATTTCGGTATTAATACCGTAGACTTGCTGTAGAGGAGGCGAGACGAGTAGTGTAAGTACTGCATGTGGTTGGTAGGTTTTATGTGAACGGAAGTATTGAGGCTGTTGTTTTGTAAAGTGATGTCCACGTCAAGGAATGTGACTCTTTTGTTAGAAATGGACCAAGTGAACTGCACAACACGGAATTTATTCAGCTTTTCTATGAATGTGTTGAGACTGGTTTCACCATGACTCCATAATATCAGGATATCATACAAGAACCTTATCCAAAGTAGTGGGGTCTGGGCTGAGTTTGTAGGAAATCATGTTCAAGCTTGCCCATAAACAGATTAGCATGAGAAGATGCCGTTCTCGTACCTATGGCTGTGCCTCGGATCTGAAGGTAGTGTGTGTCGTCAAAGGTGAAGTTGTTATATGTGAGAACTAGGTTGGCCAGGTTAAGAAGGAAAGCTGTGGTTGGAATATGAGGTATGGGTCCCTGGTTGAGGAGGAATTCCATAGCTGCTAGATCATAAGCATGAGGTATGTTGGTATATAAGGAAGTAACATCTATGGTACAAAGCAGTATGTCAGAGGAAAGAGGCGGTAATTTACGGATGATTTCTAATAGGTGGTAGGTGTCACGTATGTAGGCAGACAGCGGTCGAATATGTGGTTGAAGGAAGGAGTCAGCAAGAGCGGAAGTACGTTCTGTAGGAGAGTTATAGCAAGCTAGGCCCTGGACGACTACTTCACAACATCCTCTCCCCTACCTTATCCCGATCTGAGCCTGAGATGCCAAAAGGCCGTATATCAATTTAATGTTTATTGTATCTACAAATGTAAGATTTTTATTATTATTACAAATGTTTACAAGCTCCTTCCAGCATCTCGGCTTCAATTCTCTGTTTGAATAGTGTTCAACTGTAATTTCACGTACTGCAGTCCTTGACTAAACTTCGGTTATGAAGTTTTCTGTGTCGGAAGTATGCGTTTTCTACTCAGATATTCATGTTTAAAATGCAATATTGTCAAATAAATGTGCCTCTGGTGACTCGAAAAATCGCCCTCGTGTGAAACAATGGTGTCGCTGCTAACTTGGTTGCGTGGAAAGTCGCGGGATCCCGCCACCAAAGATGCGACGGCCACCACGTGTGAAAGGTTCCATTTGAAATTGAGACGATGTAGTGTCAACTAGTGATGGACAATTCCGGAAAGTTTATTTTCCGGATTCTGGAATAGAGAATTTCGGCCGGAAACTTTACTTTTTCCGGAAAACTGATTTTCCGGAATCATTTGGCCATCCTTATGGTGACATCACAGTGGCGCGACCATGGGGTGAACGGGGTGTAAAGGTCCTTGGCACGTCCCTGGGCTGATCCAACCATATACGCTTATGGTGGGCAACACCGTGCTCCTGGGGTTCTTCTTCCTCTCAATTTGTCATTCCACCAGTTTTTTCATAATTCTCATTTGTCTCCTTTCACCCCAAGGAGAGACAACCGTGGGACCCTAAACTAGTTTCATTCATTCCTATCTGTACACAGAAGAAAAAGAGAAATAGATTTGTTTTTTATACGTTTATCACTCAATTTGTTTTGAAATTCCCCCGGGAGAAATGTTCTGAAATCATCACTGGACATGGCCTATGCAAGTTTATTATCTAATTATGTTCAAAATCAATTTAGTAATTGTTTCAATCGTCGCACCTTCCTGTCATATTTGAAGCCGGTTCGCTACTCGAGTTGTCTAACTTTTTGCTACTTCTTTTATCATTCCATCTTTCTGTAGTTAAAATAAAGCCTTGTTTTGAGGTCTGGCTTATCAGTCATCGGATCTATACAACGAGGGATCTTCGCGAGGGGGAAGGAAAAACAGAACACTGTCGCTCGAAGAGGCGGGCCGCGGAAGGAACATGCCAGCCCAAGTTGTGAAAATCTAGCTGTTGCCATTTTTCTCATGTCAAAAACCTAAACTGACTTGTTAGATATATTGAAATTATATCTATAAGCCACTGCCAACTAGAATTTACAGTGCTTGCCATTAAAAATGCGACCTCCAAGGAGGATAAAAGGTAGCAGCGCCAAATTTGGTAGATAGATACTGTAGGTACAAATAGGAAATTATTAAACTTACCGCTCTATGCGGTGCGCGATAACGTGGCGACAGTGGGACAGAATTGCCGAAAGTCTGTCGACTGTGAGCGCCTCCCCTCCCCCCATGGGCGTTCAGAACGGCAACGGCTGCAACACGGCGAGGTATGGAGAGGATGAAGCCCTTGGATGTTCTGAGGCATGGCAAACCATGCATCTTCGACACGATGCCACAGCTCATCGACTGTAGCTGGGGGAGGTCGCTGAGGTAAGAAGCATAGTGCAATCATGGACCAGACGTGTTCAATCGACGAGAGATCATCAGATGAACGCGCCAGCCAAGGAAGCAGGTGAACGCTGTGTCCAGCCAGGATGAAACAGTAACGCCAGATACGGATGCGACCATCATGATGCTGCAGACAGAAGAGGGATTAGTCTTAAAAGAGGATGTCCTGCCATTTGGCTCTCCATGCGACGTTCGCGACACCATTGTAGTCAGTGGAAGCCGCAGCAATGGGCGCCGTGCAAATATGTCCCGCAGTGAGACGATGTAGAACTGTTCGTGGGTACACTGGACGCTCTGCCGTCTGTCCTCGGGGCCCGTGGTATGGCGCGGTCGTTGTTATCCGGCATATCGTTGCGTAGTTTCTTCGTAGAGCCATCGAGTCCAGTAGAAAGGGTACTCAAATTATAGAATTTGGTATTTTTGTTATTAGAATGACCTTGTATTGGTATTAGTACGTCTCGAAGTAGCCTACAGGTCCAAGGAGAGTGTCCTCGAGGTGTTTAAAACTTATTTCGACATTTTGGGAGGTCACCAAGGGCAAAACTGTATTTTTTACTAAGGGTGTGATGTAATTTTATTATGAATTTTTGGAGGTTGAATATTCATGGCGATGGAACTTTGAGGGAAGCAGTAGGTAGTTTTATTATTAATTATGGAATTATTTATTAATTCATATCAAAATCATTCGGGAATCGTTCATTTTTTTTCATTCCTCTATGAAGAATGAAGATATAGCGTGACATGTCTTTATAAACATTTTATGATCACTTTTTTATTTTCCAGGATTATCAGTTTATATCCATCCTTACTCGATGACGGTAGAAGTAACAGTGGAAACAGACGGTACCAATTCTGTTTGAAAGAATCAGTTGGAAATCTGCGCAGGTGCGATTCGTTATAGTTTGCAACAGACGATAGATTAAAACTCAGCAGGTCAATGCGTAGCATATTTCTTTGATTAAATGGGAATTTTCGGTGCACGGATTACAACTGTTTACTTTCCCGGCAAATATTCGTTGAGAGGAGTCATTTAAACTTGTAACGGGCTTACGCCAGTTAGTTTTCAAAAACTAACGTAGAGTTTTCTGTTATTCGTTTCCGAAACGGAAATTTACTTTCAGAGAAATATTACTGACCGATTTAATTTTTTCTAAATGAAATAAACTTTTGAAAGAAATTCATTTACCTTAACAGGAAATTTTGCTTGCAAGAGTGCTAAGAAAGTCCATATCTTTTCGTAATGTAACAGAATTCGTTTCCCTTGAAACACATACACTGAGCCTCTTTTCACTTTGTACTTCGACCGCCATCGGATCGAGTCGTGCGACATCGGTTTCCCATTTATTTTTGTTTCGGGGTCTTACGTTTTCGAGGAAATATCTTCCCAGAACTTTCGGCAGACTGACAGACTCCCATCTGTTTTTAAAAGTAAGCATGCGTTGATAATTGGATTGGCTTTACTCTGTCCTTGTAGTAAAAGTAGTACATAAGGGAAAGCACCAGTAATGGACACTTTTTATCGTTTTTAACTCAAATACAGTTTAAATATATTGATCAAATGAGAATGTTACATGTTCTCCATGTTTTTTAGTGATTTCTACCCATTACTTTCATCAACGTACACTATTTGAGAAGAACTCACGTTTTCTGTTTAACATTGTTTTTGTACCACTAATGGACACGAAAAAACCTGAATGTTCCAGGATGGACCTACTGTATAACTCAAATTAATTTAAATAAACATTTGCTGATGTTTCGAATATAAGTAGTAAACACTATTAAATGTTTAATACTGTTATTCGGTTATCTGATTGTTTTATGGAATTCCACTGAGTGATTATTCCGAAGGTTCTGGGTTCGAAAACAGCTAACGATCATCATTACTAAGGTTTTAAATTTTTTTTTCCTCAGTCATAATAGGCAAATGCCCTAATGGCTCCTTCAACTTAGACCTATCCGACTCTTTCTCGCTTCATTCTCCTACCCTATCCCGGCCTGAGCCATAGATTCCTTGTGGTCATAAAAATGCAAATCCTAACTTCTCATGAGTAGTGTCCAACGCGTAGGTGAGAAGAAACAACAGAAAAACAAACCTTGGTTTGATGAAGAATGCATTAAACTTCATGAGGAACGAAAACAAGCAAGGCAACGATGGCTAAGTAATAAAAGCGAAGCAAATACCAACCACTACAGTAACGCGAAACGAAACGCCACACTAGGGTTCAGAAACAAAAAGCGAGAATATCTGACGCAGAAGATTCAGGA
>JAGDQP010041123.1:0-17030 GCA_022664845.1 Lepisma saccharinum | reverse complement strand
AAAAAAAAATGTTCAATGTGCTTCTGATTAGAATGTATGTGCAAAATTTCATGATGGTATTTCAATGGAATCATGTTGGAAAAAATCTAACATAAGTGCATAGCCATTTGTGTATAACGTGTATAATTAGCTTAAACGGCAGTACACAAAATGGCTTCTAGCAAAGTAAATTTAATTGGTTAAAATGTGATATACAGTATCTTCATTTCAGTTCTAGTGTAGAACAAGCCAAGAAGCCGTAGTTCAGTGATAAAGCATTGGCGTAGCATTCGGGAGGTCCTTGTAAGGAAAGATAAAATGGATTTGATGGGTGTTAAAAGCACTATGGCTTACGCTCGTCCCGACGGGAGCAAGTGCGTTCGATTCCAGCGGCCGACCACCCTGACTAAGGTTTTTCCAGTTTATTTTTTTCAATCACAACAGGCGAATGCCGAGATGGCACCTTCAATATAGGTCCCGGCCCACACCTTCCCGAATCCTCCCCCTATAACGGCCTGCCCCTTAAATGCCTAAATGCCATAAATAGCAATTTTTAAAAAGCAGTAAGAATTATTAATTTGAAATTATTTTTTACAGGCTATAAACCTACCACATTTACTACTTTATTATAATAATAAAGTGGTAGGTTCATTAGCCTGTAAGTAACTAATTTCAAACTAATAGTTCTTACTGCCTTGTTTTAAATACAGACATCAGGCTGGAATGATTAGTTTTTACTAGTTTTGCTCTACAATGTTTTTAAATTTGAATTATATTTATGACCTTTAGGCATCTAAGACTCAGGCCGAGATAGTGGGAAGGATTCGGGAAGGTGTTGGACAGGGTCTATGTTGAAGGTGCCATCTCGACTTTCGCCTGATGTGACAGAAAAAAACGCTGCAAAAACCTCAGTCAGGGTGGTCGGCCGCTGGAATCGAACCCACGAGCTCCCGAATGCTAAGCCAATGCCAACACCATTCTCCAATTTAAGTTCTCTCAATAAGTTCTCTGCATGTTGGTTATACCCTTTTAAATAACTCTCGTATCCAATATCGTTTGCGCTTATATTTTCTGTTAGACTGGGTGGCCAAATAGCTGGCACAAACACCCGCGAAAGCCACTGCTTCCGTCATGATCTCTCACCAAAACCAGACTGAAGTCTTTTTGACGACCTTGCTCTGATGAATGAAAGAGGGAGGGAACTCTGCTCTATTCGAATGTATGCTCATGACCTTTTCGTGTCACTTGACACCAGCCAGCAGTCTTCACTACCTCCCCCACGCACACTGGTCAGTGGTCACCACGGAAGTATTATACAAACATGGAAAAGGAATAGAAACCCTAACGTAAATATGAGCATCTGGTGGCCAGTGTGAGACAGACAGAAGCTCATATATTACTATAGGAATTTCATTTCTAATAACCTCACAAAGAATTGGTACATAGGATGGAGGGGAAAGATACATAAAGTGAAAGAGGATACTAAAAAGAAGTATTCTGTCAAGGCTTTTAACAAATAAGCCATGTTTTGCACGAAAAAAATGATTTTGTTCTTCTCCATATTCCTCTCCCATTTAAAATGTATGGCGTCAAGAGCTTAAAATTATGCTGCGAGGTCAGTTTTGGTCCTAAAATTTCCATTACATTTTTAAATGAAGGAGACATTCTTTAGGCAGTTCTGTATTAGGGCTTTTTTTAAATTGACTTTCTTGTTTTTGTAATATGACCAAAAATGTTAGTATACTGTCTAACTGTACCTCTTCCCCTTAAGTCATACTATTGTGCCTTTTTATATATAATGTAAATGGAAACGCCTGATAATATCCGTAAAGAAAAATTTATTGGATTTTTAGAATCAATAATAAAATAATGTGATTCATTGTTAAAGAAGAAAAAGAGAACATACCAAAATCTGAAAGATTTTTATTATTTTTTAATCACTTTATCAATATCTTTATCATCTGCAACAGTATTTGTTAATATATTAATTCCAGTAACTATATATACAATAATTAGTACTAGTTTTACAACGATTTCAGCTGTTATTACTGGTTTAAGTACTAAATTTAATTTAAATAAAAGAAGGAGTGATAATAAAAAGTTAATTCAGTTGATTAGTAATTTTAAAAATGATTTGGAGATGTTCTTAGCTGTTAATGGGGATTTGGATGTTAAACAGATTGTTGAAAATATCAGGGTTATGATGAGAAATATAAATGAAATTGAATATTCTTTTTCTTCATAAATGAATCCTGAAACCAAACATCCGAAAATTTATCCGAAAATTTCAATATTACAATTCGAGGATTTCAAGAAAAAGTGGAGGTTCAATTACAAATATCTCGATGTTCTGTAGTTCTTGATTATGACAATTGTTTGAATTTCGTAAAAATCTTAATCCGATTAAACTGGAAGTTAAAGAAATTAGATGGTGATTGGTCATTTCTTATTACGAATAACTTAAGGATTATAATTTTCTGTCGTGTTATTATATTCATAACAGATCAAGGATATTTAATACTGGATTATGATAACTGGGATAAATTCTTGGACTATATTGATACAATCGAGGAACAAATTTAAACACGACTTCATAATGCATATTTATAAATTTAAAAATTCTAATTATTTTATTTTATTTAAATGAAAACATATTGTATTAAATGTAAGAAAGAAACAGAAACAAAAAATATAAAGCAAGAGAAAACTAAAAACGGAAGACCTATTTTAAAGGGTAATTGTGTTAGTTGTGGTTCAAAGAACTCTAGTTTTTTTTTAATGAAACATTAGTTACAGAGAGTGTTAGGAAATTTATCATAAACGAAATTAATAAACGGGTCAGAAGGAACTATCCCAGTCTATGCCAGGAAAGTCTATGGCATTGATTTAGTGTGGCAGGCTGATTTAGTTGAGATGAACTCTGATATTTGAAGGGTGTTTGTAAAATTGATAAGGGTTATAGATATTTATCAACAATTTTAGATGTATTCAGCAAGTATGGGTGGGGCTATACCGCTAAATATAAGACTGGGAAGCATGTTGTTACAATTTTCGAGAAAATATTGGCTGATAGGTCACCCATTAATTTACAAACCGATAGAGGGAAAGAGTTTTACAATAAGGTATTTACGGATCTTATGAAGATATATGCTATTAATCATTATTCTACTTATGCAGACTTAAAGTCTTCTGTAGTTGCACGCTATAACAAAACTTTGAAGAAAAAGATGGGGAAAGAATTCTCTTAGCAAGAAAACTTTAAATGAGTTGATCCAGTGCCAAAGTTGGTCCGTCAGTATAATAACACACTTCATCGCATAATTAACCATAAACCCATTCATGTTGAAATAAGTAATCAGGAATGCATTTATTACAAAGTATTTCGACCTTATACTAGAAAGGAAGGCGAACCACGCAAGTTTAAAGTTGGAGACAGAGTTAGGATTAGTAAAGTCTAGGGCAGATTTGAAGAGGGTTATATTTCCAATTGGTCTAGAGAGATCTTTACCATATCAAAAGTTTTTTTCTTGGCAATCCACCATACTATCATATGAAGGACTCTAGTGGTGAAGAGATCAAAGGTTCGTTCTACCAACAAGAGTTGCAGAAAACTAAATGTCCCGATTTCTTTGAAGTTGAAAAGGTCTTACGAAGAAAAGGGTGACAAATTATATGTCAAGTAGCGCGATTTTGATAATTCTCATAATAGGTGGGTTGATAAAAAGGACATTGTTACCTATTTTTTTTCCTATTAAATGGATCTCACAAGGATGTGCTCTATGTGTAAAACTAAAACTTCATAGCGATTTTTCAAAATGTAAGAGCAAGAGACATGGTATTTGGTACATATGTTATCCTTGTAAGAAAATTTGTAACTCTTAGTATCTTGAGAAGATTCAATGTTCAATTTGTGGTAAGTTTATAGCTAGAGGGGCTATGAAAAAGCATTATAATAATATACGATTACATGAGCAAAAAGAGAAAGGAAAAAAATGTTTACTAATTTTACTTTTAAACATTCCTAAGGAATGAACACTCAAAATGTTGTTATGCAATCCAATACTTCTGTTATAAATAGCCTAATGGATCTTGATAACATTTGGCGAAGACGTAATCTAATAAATTTTGCCAAACAGCATGGGATCAAAAGATACTCTAGATATAGAGTGGACGAAATACGAGAGTACATAATAAATGAGTTATCTGTTAGATCCAATGATCCAGTAGATAACATTAGAGGACGACGCGACCTAATTAATTTTGCAAAACAACATGGTATAAGAGGATATAGTAAAAACAAACTAGTTAGAGATCTACGAGATTATACTAAAATTAGATTATATTCTTTTCCATTTGCTGATGTTCCTAAAACTGATGATTTCTTTACACTACCGCGTAAGAGATTTTTGCATCAAACGATAATTTTGTGGCAATTGAATATGATGTAAAGGACGCAAGTGAGAGTATTCCATTGTCTATAGCTTGGTATGAGGTAAGGTTAAGGACAGAGACTAATGAGTTTGATTTCTTTGGGTTTCCTGAAATTTTAAATCTAATTATTGAAAGAATAAATGCAGAAGTCCGTTTCAGGGAGGGTGTAGACAGAATTAATTTTGTAATTGAAAATATGTTTCTTAAAACTAGCGCTATTTCTACAGGTTTCCATTTGACTGCAAACCATCACATGTTATTGAATCAATTTGAAAACATCATGAACTCTAATCAAAATATTACTTTGGTGAATACAACCTTCTCCATTCAAACTGTAAGAACACCCACTGGTGGAAAACAAAACAAAAATAAAACTTGCTGAAGATATTAAGGCAAAAAGGAGCATCCTTGAAATAAAAAAATCCAGTGATGTGTTGTGTGGAGCAAGGGCCATTGTTGCAGCATTAACGTATAAGACAAACATTATTCTTGATAGAGAACTTGATACACGTGACATTAGGTATATAAGAGAGGGGCGTTCACTTAAAAGAATCTAGCAATAGAGCTTTGTAGTAAAATTGTGCATAATCCCGGTTAACCTTTTAACCTTGGTTCTTTCAGGAAAGTTGAAAAATATTTTTAAAATGTTCGTATAAAATTATCTGTTTTGAAAACTTTAATCAGATCATATATGGTGAGATAGGTGACCGAGACATTACTATATACAGTATCTTTACAAGATTAAGAATCATTTCAACGTTATTATTAGTATGGGTGCTTTTTATGGAATGCAAAACTATTGTGATTTATGTGACACACTTTATAAGCATAAGAATCACAAATGTAAGAGTATTTGTGTGACGTGTAAGCATCCTCAACATCGTGATTGTAAATCACGAGTATACTGTGGAAATTGTAATATATATTGTTTTAACAGCTTTGAAAATCATAAGAAGGAAGTATGTGGAACCGTTGACAAATGTTTACAATGCAAGAAAATTTGTAAGAGAAATGAAGAACATCAATGTGGATTTGAGTTTTGTGTTAATTGCTAAAGGGAAGTTGAGATTAAAACCCATCTGTGTTACATGTAATGAAAGCAATGTAAGGGTGGAATCTGTATACGGAGCTTGAATTCTGAAAGCAATTTCTATGGTTGTGAAAAGTGTTCACCAAATAATGTATTTGTAATCAGTTCCTCACATAAGCAAAAAGTAGACGGTTATCTGTATAAATGTATTAAATGCCATTCTTATTCACAAGGTCCCTGTAGACAATTTTTCAAGTGTGAAGTGTGCAACTCACCCACGTCAAAGATACAAATGTGCACTTATACCGAAAAATATATTAAACTCGATTTTGAGGCCAATCAGGAAACTGGTGTTCATGTAACAAATTACATTATTGCCAAATAATTATCCGAAAAAACTTCCCGTTCCACTGATATTGATGAATTTTGCAAGTGGTTGATATCTAAAAAACATCGAGGGTGTACAATCATTGCACACAACGTTCGATCTTATGATTGGTATTTTATCATCAACTAGTGTATGAAAAGCAATTTTTTACCGTACACTATATATAGAGGTTGCCAGATAATGTCAATGACTCTTAGCAATTTAACTATGAGATTTATTGATATGTTTAATTTTGTTTCACAACCACTTCATACTTTCCAAGAACATTTTGTTAAAAAAAGAGCTAAAGAAAGGTTATTTTCCTCATTTCATAATATGAAACAAAATTAAATTTTGTTGGAAAAATACCTGATAAGCATTACTATGGATATGATACAATGAAACAATGTAGTAAGTGCCATCCTTCTCAAACCTGCTTATATTGGGATACCAGAAACCATTTTATTCAGTGGCGTAATGAGCGTGTTCAAGAAAATTACATATTTGACTTTCAAAAGAGATGCGTGAATATTCTGAGTCAGATGTGGATATATTAAGGCAGATTGTTATAAAATTAAGAAAGGCATTTGTAGAAACATGTAATATAGATAATTTTCAGTATATTACTATTTCAGGAGTAGCAATGGTCGAATTTAGATACCATCATATAAAGGAAAATACTATTGCTGTCTTGAGAGATAGCAATGATGAAACTTATAACAAAAAATCTATTTTATGTTTGCGATCATTAGGTAATAATAATATTATACATGCACTAAATGGTGGTGAAGAAACTATTCTTGGCTGTAGAGTTGACGGATACGATGAAGAGAAATACACTGTTTATTTGTTTCATCATTTGTTTTGGAATGGATGTCCTAATTGTTATAAAAAAGATATTATTAATAACAAAGAGAAAGAAAGTATGGGTGAGTTGTATGATGAAACAAAATGTTTTATACAAGAGCTCAAAACCACGGATATGCTGTTGTAAATATTTGGGAGTGTAGTTGGAAAGGGGAGTTAAAAGTTGTAATTGCACCAATCTCACCTAGAGATGCATACTACGGTGGACGCTGCAATGCATCCAAGTTGTTAGTTCGCGGAAAAAGGCTGAAATATATGCAGATTGTATCCAACAGTTATGTGTTATGATGGGTTTCCTGTTGGCCATCCAATAAATATATTAAATCCCAGAAAATACGATCCGAAATGGTTTGGATTAATTAAATGTAAAGTACAACCACCCAACCAATTATACCATCCCGTGTTACCAGTTCAGAAAGAAAAGTTAATGTTTACATTAAGCGGAAAGTGCGCTGACTCAAAGAATCGTTAATGTATACATACAGATGAGGAACGAAGGTTTGTCGGTACCTGGACTACCCTTGAAATAGAAAAAAAAGCAATCGGAAAGAAATATCAGATAACTTATATATATGAAGTTTGGAATTGGGAAAGAGAAACAAGAATATGTTTAAAAGTTAAATCTCCAAGTTTCAAAAAATAACATTGGAAAGTAGTGATTCGCAGGGTAATTTCCAAAGTAAAGAAGAATATTCTGAAGCCGTAAAGAAACAACTAGGTATTGAATTAGATATATCTAATTAAACCGAATTAGATATATCTAATATATTAAACCGAATCCAGTTTTGGGTGCAATGGCAAAATTGCTTTTAAACGCGTTTTACGGTAAATTTGGTCAACGTAGAAAAATGAATCATACTACATTTGTACATACTGCAACGAGGTTTTGGGAAATTTCGTTGAATCATAAAATAGAATATGTGGGTTTATCTATGATTAACGATAAAGTTGTTGAATTTCGGTATCAATCTAAAGATGAATGGTTAAAAGGCCCAACTAAAGCAGATGTGGTGGTGGCTGCATTCACTACCTCTTATGCTAGATTACGGCTTTATTCCGTACTTGACAAATTAGGTATTAAAGTAGTCTACTATGATGCAGATTCTATTTTTATATTGATGATGGTACAATTACTGTGGGGACTGGTTGTATGCTTGGTGATTAGACTGATGAACTAAACAGAGATTATATAATAGAGTTCATTTCAACAGGGTCAAAAAATTATGTTTATAAAACATCTACTGGTAAAGTTATTTGGAAGGTGAAAGGATTTACCCTGTCACTATCACTATACCAAAACAAAGTGTCCATGCCAACACACACTTACAACCAACTTTGTAAATACCCCAATCAGTTCTCTCTGCAATCAATTGAATTCGTCAGTGTCTGTGATCTTATAAGAAGGGAACACAATATGTTATAGCTAACTTAAATATACCTTTTGCAGTTTATCTCTGAAGACTTAACTGTTAAACAGTTGGTATCCTATCACTTTAGTGACCAGGTTTTGAACATACGTAAGTATTTCTATAAAAACTAGGTAAATGCATTGGACAACAAACAGTTGCAGAGTATTCTAACAATAAAGTCATAATAAGGAAGTGAATATAAAAGCGAGTTGAAGCTAGTTTAGTCTTGAATATTTTACCTTAGGAAAGAAAGACATGTACTAATTTATCAATTCATGTTGTATACATAAGGTTCAAAACCGTTTAAGCATTCCTATAGACCACATTTTTGTCAGTTTACTTTTCACGTAGCCTTCAATCCTTTCTAGCTTTCATTTTATTCAAAGTACTTTAAACACTGCTTGTCTTTCTACCGAATTACAATTCAAAGGCTAGAAGGTATTTCAAATGTCACCATTCAACCTCCATGTCTTTCGAAGTAGTCGGGAGTATGTACATTCGTCCTTTTCCCCTTGAAATATATGCTAGAAGTACTTTATGTGGTCGTAAAGCGTGAAATACAGACATTTTTTAAATTAATTAACCTTAATATACACTTGTGCAAGTTCCATTTCGAGGAAGATCTCTTGAATACGACTATTTTCAAATTTCAATAACAGCGCAAAAAATATGTTCTAATATCTCTCTAATTAAATACGGGTTCTTTATGTAAACAATGTCACTTTTCTCAATAACAAACACCAACTTACAATGTGGCGTATTCACTTTTTCACACTATACATTCCTAAATTAATTCTTTCCTATCTAAATTACATGCTAAATATAACCTTTCAAATGACCCTTTAATGGCGAAAACATGGGTTAAAGCCGTCTCACACATGTTTTGTATGTTTTATTTAGCCTTTCAAAGCAACAAATATCTAATATTAGGGTGAATTCTACTTAAAACAGTATTTTGTATGTCTTATTTATCCATGCAACTGGAAAACGTCTCACACGTCATTCGAAGGTAACATTATTTTGTTGGCTGTAACAAATCCCATATTTTCTACAAACACTATATTTTCTCCGAATATAATACAGCCCCTGTGAGTAATAGGCATATTCAAGGTTTTGTGAATTTGGCTAGGGACCAGTGTAGACTAAGGCGAAAGCAAACATCACCAACCCTATTTGCGAGTTTCTCAATTCAAACCGCAATATCTTGGAACAATTACCGACATGTATAACATATAATTTGCTAGTTTCATAGTTCTAGAACCAAAAGAGCCACCATATTTTGCTAGTGCAATATCAGTGCAGGCAATATTCGTACGACTTTATCCTTATTGAGGCATACACCCAGCAAACGAATAATTTGTCGAAAGAATAAATATAATAGATTCATAACGGACTGGTTATTAAAGTACAATTTAAAGAGATAGCGTGGAATTTCATATTTAATACCTCCGCCAACACCACGTTAGTTTGTAATTTTATGTATAATTTATAAAATAGCGCTGAGAGGCTGTACCGAACGTGTACTTGTCGTCAAAGAACAAAAAATATTATGTCGTGTCTGTAATTTGCCTACAAGAGTCATGCGGGTCTTGTGAATATAGTAATTATTACAATTACCCCGCTTTCGCGCAGCATAATAAATATATGGACAGTTAGACGCATTCAAGCTTTTGTGAATTTGGCTACGAGCGCGTGTAGACTAAGATGGAAGCAAACATCAGTAATCCCAATTTAGCGATTTTCTCAATTGTAACTGCCATATTATGGAAGCATTACCGACCCGAATAATACATATTTTGCGAGTTTTATAGTTCAGGAACGACAAGAGCAAAATTTAAACCGCTTTATCATGGAAAGGGTAGGTCGTAGAGAAATGTAAATTTCACATTCTGGATCAGCGACCCAAATAGCATATAATCTGATAGTTTCGTAATTCTGCGTCTAAAATTCGAAAAATTCAAACCGCCATAATTTGGAAGCAACAATTGGTAGAAAGAAGGAAATGTTATATTCTGCATTACCGACATGAATAAAATAATTTGCAAGGTTCACAATTCTACGCCTAAAATTCGAAAATTCGAACCGCTATACCATGGAAAGGGTAGGTGGTAGAGAAATACAAATTTCACATTCGGCATCACAGACCCGAAAAGCATATAATCTGCGAGTTTATCAATTCTTCGTCTGAAATGTCAAAATTCGAGAAAATTCGAATTGCAATATCTTTGAAGCAATAAAATGTACAAAGAAGTTGTTTTCAAATTTAGCATTATCGTGAAAAAAGTAACATAATTTAAGGTTTTTATAGTTCTGGCGCCAAAAAAGAAAAATTCGAACCATTATATCTCGTAAACGACAACAAATATGCGGTTTTTTTATTTGACATTCCCATGACTAAAATAAATTGCATGATAAGTTTTATAATTCTACGACCACGAGGGAGATAGCAAACAAACTTTAAGTTCCACCTTTGAGCCTCGAGGTCACCACTTTTTGTGTATATAGTATTCAACGCCCTAATATCAGATATGAAAACAAAATCTCAATATATCTAGCCGTTTACGAAATATAAAGAGTTAAATGGTTGACCTTTGACCTCGAGGTTACCCATTTTTTTCGCAAATACTGTTCAATGTCCTCACACAAATGCGAAAACAGAATCTCAATATGTCTAGTCGTTTACGAAATATACAGGGTTAAATATTTGACCTTTCTGCTCGAGGTCACCAATTTTTTTCGCAAATACTGTTCAATGGCTTCACATCAAATATGAAAACAGAATCTCAGTATGTTTACCCGTTTACGAAATATACACTGTTGAAATATTTAATCTTTAACTAGGTTGTAGAGTTTGGTATATAAACTGACTTCAGAAGTCCTCGTAATCGCTGCTATGTAAAAGAGCTTCGTAAATAACCAAGAGCTGTGCTGTGTAAGGAGTAAAAAAGAGCTTAGTAGTCTCTGCTATGTTAAATAAGTGGTCGTAGCCTCTGTAATCTCTGCTATGTGAAATAGAGTTTGCAAAATGAGCTTCGTAGTCTTTTATGAAATATCTGCTATGTTAAATAGGGGTTGCAAATGAGATTCGTACCCCTTCTCAGAAATATCTGCTATGCTAAATAGGACTGAAATATGGTTCTTATCCTTTTATGAAATGTGACACGGCGGCTTGTTGGAGGGCGTCCATGTTGTAATCTCTGCGTGTTGGCTGAGACGACTATGCTGTGCTGGATACTAACTTCATATCTCTGCAGTGTTAAATACGGGCTGGACCGTAGCCTCTGTAATTTGTACTATGTTAAGTAGGGGTTGAAAAAGAGCTTCTTACCCTCTGCTATCGTGCCTTGGTATGAGGGCTAGGTAGTATTTTTTGGGGGTTGAAAAAGAGCTTCGTACCCTTTTATGATATCTCTGCTACTGTACACTATCTGCTATGTTAAAAAGGAAATGAAAATGGTTTATAGCCGTTTATGAAATGCGACACGGCGGCTTGTAATTGCTGGAAACTGAATTCAGATCTCTGCTATGTTAAATAAGGTTTCGTACCCTTTTATGGATTCTCTGCTAGGGGTTGGAAAATAGGTTCGTAGCCTTTCGTTGCACTGATTTAAAATTAAATAGGGACTGGGAAAAGAGCTTCGTACCTTCTGCTATTGTGCACTAGGGGTTGTAATCTCTGTTAGGTTAAATATGGTTTAATTCATGTGTGCTGTGTTAAATAGGGGTTGAGCAAATTGGTGCTGTATTGGAATGTACCTGTAAACTCTGTTATGGTAGATTGTGGTATTGCACTAGGGGTTGTAATCACCGTTAGGTTAAATAGCCTAGATACCTGTGTATCTCGTCTAATCTCTGCTTTTTGTGCGTTGGTATAAGGGATAGGTAGTATTTTTTAGGGTTGAAAAATAGCTTCGTACCCTTTTATGGAATCTCTGCTATTGTGCATTGTGTGGGTTTAATCTCAGCAATGTTAAATAGGGGATGGATCGTAACCTCTATAGTTTTGTAGCCTTGTGCACTATGTGGTGTTAAATCCTATGTAATGTCTGCTATGTAAATTAGGGGATGAAAAAAGGGGCCGTACCCTTTTATGAAATTTCTGCTATGTTAAATAAGGGTTCGTAGTCCATCTCTGCTATGGTGCTGTGTAGGGGATCAAAAAGAGCTTTGTAGTCTTTTATAAAATCTCTGCTAAGGGATAAAAAAAAGGTGCCGTACCCTTTTATGAAATCTTTTCTAGGGAAGAGAAAAGGAGCGGTAGAGTTTTATAAATAGGGGTGCAAAAAAAGGTTGTAGCCTTTTAAAGGGGATGAAGAAAATGTGTCGTGGCCTTTTATACATTGTAAACAAAAACGGCGATACAGCGTATCGCGCTGCACTGGAAAATCGACTCCTTGATATCAGCCAGGTATGGAAAGTGTAGTCAAGTGCTGCCCTTCTACTGCCGGTCCTGTCCCAAATTAAGTAAATGTTGTTATATCCAAAGTCGGATCAAGGTGCCACACAGCAAATATACTATCCTCAAAGTTTATAGAAGTTCAATATCCCCAGAGCTCATGATCCCCACGAACAATGAATCACTAAGATACTAAACTATTCTTCAGTAAAGTAGACTGAGGTTCTTTCCATGGGTGCTAAATACTTTCTCTCTCTCTCTCTCTCTCTCTCTGTTGCTGGCAAATTCTATATTTTTGCCATCTGATGAGGAGAAGTTATTATTGTCTTATTAACTAGTAAGAAAATACTTGACCTCACCAAGGCTCGAGCCCACGTTCGTGTATTATTGGTTTAGAAAGAAAAGTTTTTAACCACGAGCTACTGCTATAGCGAGAGAAATATTGTCAAGATTTGTCGTATTAAAACACCTGCAGATTGAGTCCGCTAAGTGGGTCATTTTATACTTTTGTGATTTTAGATAAAGAAGAATAAATTTGATATATTTCCGTCTGTTGTTTTCGTAACAGAGCAAGCCTTTGGATGCTTTTTCTAGATATAAATCTAGAATGTATATTTTATACGCGTGAAGTTGGTATAACAATTAACTTTGTTTATTTAAAAAATACTTTTCTTATTTATGATAATTAAGATAAATAATTTAGGAAAACTATTCTTATTTCTATTTTATTTTTTGCGCCATTTTAAGATTTCTTGCTGGACTGTTAACCAAATCGTTTCCCACAAGGGGCGTGCCCTGCACTTAACCAATCACATGCCAGCTACCTGCTGTTACTTGTTTTTGCTGCTCAGAGCAATTCTGATCATGGACAGACGTTAAGCTATAATTACCTTGTGGGAGTTAGAGGGCTACACTGCAACAGCAGCTGGGAGATGAATGGGTAACCCGGCCGCTACAGCCAGGCGATGGATTCGGTAATATCGTACTACAGATCAAACTGGCAATTTACGATCTCCTGGTCGTCCTCATGCGTCTACCGAGGCGGAAAGTGCGAGATTAGTAAACGAAGACCGGTTAGATCCACTAAGAACGTCTAAACAGCTAAGTGAAGCTTCTCACTTTCCTGGAATTAGTTGACAACACTGCGAAGGCTTCGTCGGGTTGCATTGCGTGGCCGTGAAGGAAAAACTCTCAGACGAACACAAAATTTACCGTCTCGCATTTGCACATGAGAATGTGGATCGCAACTGACTGGCCGCCTTGTGGAGCAGTCCTCAATCCCATGGAAAATATGTGAGCAGGGTGAAGCGTATTCTAAGGGACAGTTGGCCTGAGGCAGATCCACCAAGAACTCGGGATGAGCTGTGGGACCTTGTTTCCGAGGCATGGCTGGAGGTAGGACAAGGAGATAGATTTGTCAGCCATCTAATAGATTCCATGTTCGGAAGAATGGAACGTGTAATAAATGCAAAAGGGTTTTGGACACAATATTAGTGTCCCCCACTCCAACTCCCAAAACAACCCTTTTTAGGGCTACCTAAACTTTTTCTGAAAATGTTTCTAGTAACAACCACTCCTTGCATCATATTTTTGTGGAATTTACTAATAAAGAAAAAGAAACGGCCTCTCTTGGATTCGAACTCAAGACCAGACGAGTAGAAATACCGCGCTGTGTCACTTCAAAAAAATATTTATTGCTACGAAAACATAATACAGTGCTTTAAACTAGAAACAAAGTACACTTTATGATATTGCTTCTGCTATTGAAGTGTGCAAATTCATTTTCAAATACGCATTCAGTGAAAATGAGCAACAAATGTATATATTTTTCTACCACATATACCACTTGCTTTTACAACATTACCATATATTCTCCTTTTTTTTTAAAAAAAAAACTTAAATTCTTAGCCATTTCTTTGAATTATACTACATTATATTAATTGTAGCAGGGTTGCTACCATCTTAACTGTTTCGAAGTCCCGTTACTCGAAGTCACCATGCCGGCCCACAATTATTTTAACTGCCTAGTCCATTTGCCAAGTAGGACTTCTGAACCATCCGAGGCTACATAAAAACAACTTTCCACCATCTGACGGGGATCCTGTTTCATCGTCGGCCGTAATATAAGAAATCTGGGATATATGAGAGCGAAAAAGCGGCGTAGGCTTATTATAAACCCCTTTATTCGTGCCCTGAAAATTCCCGCACTCACACCATTGGTCGGAATTTAAACATAGCTTTCAAGAGCCGATTTTGTACGAAGATTTAAAACACGAATTATCTCTGCTGAGACCGTAGCAAGAGCTACACACAAATATATTAAATTATATCCGCCATTTTGCACCCAAAATATTACAGATAAATATTGAAATCAAATGCACTTAGAATTTCATCTATTATACAACAATATAATAACATTATTATTTAACTCAAATCAGTACTTAAAAAGAATGGTAATATTAATATTTTGCATAACAAGAAAGTGATAAAGTATATATTTAATTATTTTTCGCAACATTTCTGGGCATGAAAATCCTCTGTCTCAATATTCATAATTATTATACAGCTCTTATATAGTGTACGTATAGTTTTATTCTTACATTTGCAGGTATTGTAAAGAATATATCCTGTATTTGATATACATATTCCTCCACGGTGATTTGTTACCGTTCTATTAAAAGCATTTGTAATGCTTGTACCCTAAAACTAAGTTTAAAATTTGCGACGAGTTGAAGAAAAAAAATTGAACTCGGGATATATAACAAAATTTGTATAATTTTTATGTGTATACATTTATCTCGTAATACGTTTGGATGTATTTGTTCCATATTCTAAGTTCACACATTGAGTGAATCTATGATAGAGGCTATGTCCATTCGTTTACACTGATATTACATGTTGCGTCGTCATTTATTCCTTTTTCATACAGTATCGTTTTGCAGTTGACTATATTTATAGCTTGAAAATATGTATTATGTAACCTCGGATTTTTAATTAAATCTTTTAAAACTATCCATACTATATCCCATTCAATTTGGGAATACTGAGTTGCATATTGAGATGCTGTATATTGATTATTTTCCATGAGGAATTGGTACAGATTTCGTACATTCATGTCTACAATACGAATTTGGTCAATTAGTGCATATGTGATTATTAAAAATATATCTTATAAACATTGAATCCTTTTATATCATTGCTGTATGTTTATCAGTAAAGTATTGGATATTTATCCATTAGCGAACGATATACGCATTTGGCCAGGGAGTGTCGCAAGAAACTTAACATTGCTATGGTACGGTGTAATCGTAACGCGTCGCCTTGCAACTTTATATGTTTTAAATACAGCCCACTTTGAGACGTGGGGAGATATAGTGTAGACCTGGCCGCCTTCAGTACTTGTCCTCGCCATATAAAGTGTCCGATGAATTAATTTAATTGAGCAAATGTTTTATTAGAGAGAAGAAAAAGTTGATATAAATATATCCATTTACTTACGTTGAAGCAGTTTACAAATCGCACTCGAGATATTAAAAATTCAAAACAATTTTGATACTTTGTTAGTTCAGGTACAGTAGCTCCCAACAGTCTCCGTTCATTTACTTTTACTGTGTCCGTACGATATCAGCGATCATTATTGCATATTAACCTTTGAAACTTTGGGCACATCAAATATACTCTCTTATTTGTAAAAGCATGGTAGTAGCATCCATTCTACCTGCAATTCCACCCTGAGCATCTAACATTATTTCCGGAATAGTATGTGTTACTCGTATTGCCAAAAGTTTGTACAATATTTTTAAATGGCAATTCAGTAAAGAAATGAATCTATATGTATTGGCTTAACCATTGGTTTGATGTTTACTAACCAATACACCTCGCATGTAACAAAATTTATCCTGACATATAAGGTTATTCCATATATATAATTGAACACAGTTTTTGAAATTGGAATCAATACTTGTTTAAATGTGGTATACATTAGCGGTGATAGGCCGACAGGATCTCCCGACGATGTTACTTTTAGACCTTCGATAGCACTTTTTATTTCTTGTTTTGTAATTTGAGCATCGAGTATATACCTTGATTCCTCTGAAATTTTCGGCGGACAAGTATCAAATTTATATTTACTATCATTATTTATATGTGAGTCGAATAAACTCCAGTAATTATTATATTCAGCTGAATATATTTTCCCCCTTCGTATAAGTTACCTAGCTTATCCATATACGCATTCATTATTTTTTCTCCATTTTGTCTTTCATTTTGAATATGAAAATTCTTTGGGACTTCTAGCATCCCTATTTGAGGAAGGCGACTTCTTACTAGTTCCTAGATATAGTTTGTGCAAATTACAATAAATGTTATTATTCTCTTTATACAGACTAGTACCTTTTCTCCTTTCGGTACTTGTGCATTATATTCATTTAAAATTTTATAATCATATTATATCATTTTGGTGTGTTTTGACTTTTTTTCTTTTGCATCAGTTTTAGATATATAACTAAATTTACGCTTCAACCTGTCCCACCACAATGGCGGATTATTTTT
>JAGDQP010041122.1:0-17030 GCA_022664845.1 Lepisma saccharinum | reverse complement strand
CGCGAGCATTTTCAGTTCTGAACAATATTTTAGTTATTCCGAAGAATTCAGGAAGAAAGTTCAGTTGCAAGCGCTTACGTTGAAAGAAACTTTACTATAGGTATGTTTCAACATACTCACGTATAGAAGTTTGTATATAAGCTGTTCTCAGCACTGCGTTGACTTTGGGATGCATGAAGATCAAGAAAGGAAGGAAGAAAAGTATGTATGACACTAGCACTATTCCACAGAAAAATATTCGACCTATGAAGTTCCTCGACGATCACTCCTCGACACCTTCGATTTTACTAACGAAACTGTTGGCACCGTTCAAAGAGGCAAAAGTAAACTATGGTTGGCTCACTTTGCTCATACAGCTAACTTGAAACTGATCTTACTGCATTCAAGAGTAAACATGAGTAAACTTGCTTATAATGATTTACACCAAACAAATGTGAATTATTATTTCTGTCACAATATGAGGAAAGTTAGATTCAGGTATAAAACATATGATTAAAGCCACTAAGTTGTCTTTACAATTCTGTCACACAAGTTTGCAAGTAATGTATACATGCGCGCGGCGGAGTTCGAATTATTGCGTACAAAAATACAAGTCTCTCTTCGAAATTAAATTTAAACGAAACACTGATTTAAAATGTTAATTCCCAAGCACATATGTTTCAACACAACTAAGAATATTATAAAACACGTCAAAAGAAATATCAATCCGTGTTATGACTTCCACAAAGATTTCCACTGTCACTGGTTTAATTTCACTTCGACGTCTGTTGCTATTACCGGCATCCAAGCGATAGATTACTGCGCTAGTGCGCTAAGTGAGCATTTGTACACATCACCTGTGCGTTTCGACTTTCGAAATGAAGATGAACGGATATGCTGATAACATATCAAAGTTACAAGTTCGTGGTCTATGACAATAAAGTTTCAAAAGTATTAAATCTTCATTAAATCTTTACCAGGTAATACTCCACGGGAAAACAGTTTATAGAGCACTAAGACAAAAATCCCGCGAAAATATCGGTACGACAGACATGGTGTCCGCACCTGAGTGGACAGGTTGGATCTGAGCTTCCGTGCAATCATCAGTAGTATAAAATGCTAGTTTGCCCATAAGGCTTTGCGCGAAAAATCCGGGCTTGTCACGTAATAACTCTTTAAGCTCATATGCATAAGCAAATTATAATACAAAATCGACCTTATTAACATTCATAGAGTACAAAGGGCTCTTATACGTCATAACGTACATCTGAATAAATTACCAAAAAAGGATAATAGAGTGCTAGAAATCGAGTGTTGATACAAAAGCTAGCGTCTACAAGTCGCGACAAGTTTCTTACTCTGCTTCTGACTAGGGATTTTCCCTTCTTTTAAAACAAAGAAAAGCAAAAATATTCTAAAAAAATCTATCGACGCCATTGCTAAAATAAGCGAAAAATCCTTTATTAAGTTATAGAAAAAGTGTAAAATAATTAGATTATTACGAGAAATTGTTAATAATTAATAACAAAACATGATTAAAGAAAGAATATCTTCCATATTACCTTTTAATTGAAATATATATTTAAGCAAAGAAGGTTTTAAAAATAAGTAGCATTTTTTCTTTTTTTTTTTAAAAGTGTTAAGCATTTCAGTATAAAATTGTAAGAGAACAGCGGAATTCATTCCGATTATTAACTTTTGAGATATAATTTAAAATATGGAACTTTGACATATGTTTTCGTCGAGTAAAAAGCTACATCGTTGTCTCCGCATTGCATACAAATTGTATACCAAGCACGTTGCTGAAACTCTTTCATATTAAAACATGTAATAAATATCCTCATGGGTTTGGCCTGATCCGACTGAAATTAGTAACTGTTGCAATCTGAACTGTTTTATGAAGAAAGTGTTTCAACTATATACCGTACAATTTGTATGCAGTGTAAAGAATATGATGTAGTCCCTTGCTCCACGGAAGTTGAAAGTTGAAAATATCATGACAAAAACTTGTTACAGAACTTTCCAGATTTAGTATAATATACATTGTGGTCTATAATATTTGCGATGTATAAAATGTTAGTTTAATAATTATGATAATTATAAATTTCGTATGCAAAGTAAACAATTTTACTAAATTTCAATTAAAATTGTCTTACAAAATTTCTAACTTTGTCTGTATTTTTTTATAACATTTGCAATCAGATAATCAATAATTTTGGAAAGAACATTTGGGTGTATTAAGGCATTTACTGTTAACATTTAATTATCCTTATCTTTTGGGTCAGCTTTATAGGCACTCACCAAAAGAATTGATGCTAACATATTTTTTGTGTATGTTAACATGAGAGAGACTTTGTGATTTGCCTCCAGTTTCTTCTTCTTAAAAGAAAACAGCTTATTAACAAACCATAGCCTCGGTGTTATTTCAATAGACTAAAGAACAGAAACTAACTAATATACACTCTGTGATGTTTACACAAAAACTTTCTCATGTAAATTAAAGTCGACATGAGTGTCTGTATACGTGTGGTCTGGTAAATGGTAGCTTGTGGAGGAGTTGGAGGTACTCCACCCAATCCACATCTAGTCTCTCCACCCTGAGATTCCGTTTTGTCTTTTGTTATGCTGCAGACAAAGTACTAGTTCCTTATGTACTGACACCAAGACAATCATTTTCCTTATTCTTCACTTCCGGATCCTCGTTGGGATCACCTCTAAAGGTCAAGGAAATGAAATTCTAGAGTTCGTTCTGGAGGAATAGCTTCAACAAGGTTTTAGTTTGTATTATGTGTATTAATTGAAGAGTAAAGGAGAGTTGTTCACAATTTCTATAATTTATTTATTTAGGAAGAATACAACGCGCGTATGCCCAGTTTTAACATTATGTAAAAAGTAAATTACAATTTATTTTTTGTATTACCAGGAATGCTTAGTAAAATATAATTAATCCATACTGTCAATAGTATCAACTAAATGTAAACACAATACACAAGAGAAATACATCACAATATAAAGCCAAATTTAAAATTAACTTAACTAATTCAAGTGGAGTAATAATGCATACGTAATATATGCAAGTTAATACTATACAATGTAAAAACACAAAGTAAATATACAAATATAGATATAAGAATAATATAAGACTGATAATACAAATATAATTCAATGATTTATAATTCCCTTTTAGGCTTTTATGTGCCCATCGCAATTGTTTTTTCAACTTGCTATAGTAATTTTGCTTGCTTTAGAATAATTTTGTTAAATTATTCTGAAAACTTCTTTGGCTTTGATTAAATATGTCTATTTCGTTTTTCATTCCACATAATTTATTGTACGAAAAGCACATTCTCCAAATGGGTGACTTTTTAAAAATCTCACAGTTCGTGCTTTCCAACAGTGGAAAAGGTCTTTGTTATCCATTCGGGTTCTAGTATCCGGTATCCAGTGGCGTAGGTAAGGGCGGATATGGGGGATATATGCCCCCTTGACTATATCTTTATGAAATGGAAGGAGAGTATTTCCAGAAGAAAAGAATTAAGTTATATTTGGAAACATATAATTGTTACTTAAATTTACATATAATTTAAATTATAAAATTAATTGCAAGGATGGTAACAGCACTATAGCTTACGTCCGCCTCGATATAATTGTAAGTTTATACTACATAAACAGACAAGGGGCGTATTGTACATTCTGCATTGAACTTGTAGTTTCACATTTAGGTATATGTGGTAAATAACCCTTAGGGTAACTAGTAAAAAAAAAAGGTATTTGACAATCATGTCGATAGTGCCGGTTCTAGACAGTAATGAAGAATGTATTCCTGTGCTAATAGTGTCAACGAGAGTAGAACAGAGAAACTTTTGAAAACATTTAAAGCAGTTATTTTCTACGTAGAGAAAAAACTTTTTTGGTAAACTTTATTTTTATATGGGCCAATCTAGTAACATTGGACTTCGGTCCGTCACTATTCGCCCTTTAGTCATTAAAATACACACCCATGCCCCTGCCGGGACTTGAACGCACCCGGGATCTTGGAGTCGTTGGCCTACCGCTGTAGACCGCACGGCTACCGGCCAGCTCTACGAGAACTTTTAACAGACGTCCTCGTTACGATAGATATGAATTATAAATTAAAATTACACACATTGGAAATTTCAGTTGTAAGATCTAATGTGATCTTTCAGATCATTAGGGTTAAGATAAAATTTTGGTTAACTTTATTTTCTATGGGCAATGTTAGTAACTTTTGACTTCGACCTGTCACGCTTATACGAAGGCAACGCTTGTTAAATTTCACAAAAATCCATGTCCCAGGTAGAATTCGAACCCGCAGCCTTGGAGACGTCTCAGACCACACGACCATCTTGGTCGGCTATAAGGGAAGAAGAGTTCAACCATTAGTATCAATTATTGAAATTTGCAATCAAGTTCCAATTAAGGAATTCACTTATATACTATAACAAAAAAAATTGAAGTATGGGAAGACGGATATAAAAGTATAACGTAATTAATTATCTTAAAATTAACCTAATTTGTGTTTGGACTAATTATCCAGATTTTTCTATTGAACAATTTCAGAAGCATACACTGAAGGCGTGTATGAATTTAATACATTTATAATTTATTTGCTATTTTATTCGATTAAATTACTATCTAGCAACGATTAACCGTTGTACAGATTCTTACAAAAGGAACACTTTCATTTGTAGAAGCTGTGAATAATGCCAAAGATGCTGTGATAAAGTTTGAAAGAGCTGAAGCAAATTGTCGGAAGGAATATAAAGCAAGTCGCAGTATATTTTAGTTTGAAAGTTTCTATGAAAATATTTACAAAAATCCAGAAAATGAGGTCTAATTACAGTATTAGACATGCTCTTTCTCGGATGTATCCCGCATTTTTCTTACTTTTTTCTCTGATTTGGGAGAGGTTCAAAGAGGAGCTGGATCTGGAATTAGATAACAAGTACAACGTCTTTTAAAAACTACTGGAGGTGATTCCTCACATCAAAATAAGACGTGGGAAAAAGAACTTCAGAGCTTCATATATCTAACATCACGAAATGTAGAGCTGATGTGGCATGGTTCCGTCAAGGACTTTAAATCTTCACTATCCCAAAATGCACATTTTAAAATTCCACAGTGGTTGCGCAAAGGATTTTCCAAAGGAATTAGGGGATTCCCAGAAATTCTCTGACGTAAACATGGTGAAAATGTGCATAAATGGGACGGTTTGCATCAGGAAACAATAATTCGTTTGCGCCAAGTCGATATCTCAACGAGATTCCATATACTGAATGATTTTCTAAGGAAATCCGTGGTTGCATAACAAGCAGGTATAAGAATTGCATAATTTCATGGAATGTTTTCTTTGTAAACTTTGTTTTGAATGGGCCATTTTATTAACTTTGACTTCGTCCCGTAACGATTATGAATGCGATGCTAATTAAAATTCACATCCATGGTCCAGCCAGGATTCGAACCCGGGACCTTTGAGTGCTAGCTTAGCGACCCAAACCACACGACTACCAGGCCGGAGAATGTTTTATTTACTTGTTACCAAAGATATTTAATATCATTGCCCGATTGGATTCTGGGGGTGACGTGTGCCATCTTTACTCACACGGGAAGTCTTTTAATTCATGCTTTTTGCGACCTATCTCTACTTCAGAAATATTTCGGAATCCACTACTTCCTTTAAGGAGTCCCTTGCGCGCCCATTGCGGAACTTTGAAATCTGCATTTTCAAAGGGAGTAGGTTTAAAGTCACTGAGGGCACCACAATGGATCAGCTCTACTGTTCGTGGTGTTAGAAATATGAAAATCTAAATTTCATTTTCCCACGCTTTCGGCACCCTGTAGCTCAAAAAAACTATGCATATTTCGAAAATTTGACCAGAGGAACTTTCGCTCTGTTTTGATTTGAAGAATCACCTCCAGAAGCTTGTCAAAGTGATTTTAAAGCAAGCTGTATATAATTACGCCTAAAATTATACTAAGTTTACAAATAAATCGGAATTTAGGAGAGGCCGGTACCCTCTAAACTCTCTGCTTGGATACGTCAGTGAGCTGTATGAAAGAATAGTATGGGTTTAGAACAGCGTTTCTCAGCCTTTTTCATCCCGCGACCCCCTTTCACCATGCCATCTAGCTGGCGACCCCCTTTCACCATGCTTTCTAGCCGGCGACCCACAATTATTTTATTGTGTAATATTTGCTTTTCATTTTAAAACATAACAGTTTATTTTCCTGTATTTATAATAAATATCCTATTTATATTATCCAAAACTATTCATCAAAACAACATTATCTAAGTAATTATTAAAAACGACAAGCAAAATAAAATACTTTCTTTGAAATTTATTAGTTTAAACCTACAAAACCCTAGTTAAATTATTTTTTCACTTTCCCCCGCGACCCCCTTGTACACATCCCCCCCAGGTTGAGAAACCCGGGTCTAGAATATCTAAGTCAAAATCAACTTCCTGAAGCAGCTACTAGAAATGATAGTATATTACAAAAGTGTTATCTGAGGCTTTAAAATGAAGAAATTGAAAACGAAAACAAAACTCCCACAGTTAGTAGAATTTAAAATTTTCTTTGTATACAAAATATTCTACACTAATTACGACTTTCGAAAGCGAAACTAATAAAAGTATAGTGGAATCATATTGGAATCATATTCCCAAACTTACTAAAAGTGCTTCAGATTTTGTACAACCTGCACCCACATCCACCGCTGAAGATTATATTTTATACTCTGAAGCGAATATATCTTTGAAAAATTCAAATTTTCAAATGTGGTTTTATATAAGAAAACTTTCATAAAGGTGAGCATATAAGCATCAGTAAATGTTGATCGAGAAACTCTTCTTGACAAATTCCTATTTGATGTCTCAAATATGGCTATATCTGTATTAGAATAAGAACTGAATTAAGAAAACTATGCGGATATAACATATTCATGCATTTAATACATTTCCCACAATAATTGTGCTGTTCTAAATTATAGAAAAGAAAACAGAAACAGATTATTCTTTAAAAGAAATATGTTGTGATGGGTTGCATAACTACCAAGGATGTTTTTTCTAGATATCCCCTCCCTTGAGAAATTCCTATCTACGCTACTGCCGGTATCCGAAATTGGATTTCAGAGAGTAAGTCTATACTATCTACGCAGTTATGAATTAATTTATAAAGAAATAGTGAGTCAATAATGATTCTCCTGTTCTCCAGCGTTAGGAGATCAAAATTCCGAATTAGGTTTACATAATGTTCAAATTTAGGATAAAAGCCAGTTGTTTTGTACGTTAAGAGCCTGAGGAATTTAGATTTAATATTTTCTATTTTCTGACAATTAATTTGAGTGGTGGGATTCCAGATGATGGATGCATATTCAAGTTTCGGTCGAACCAATGAAAAATATAACTGTTGGTACAGTACGTACTAATTATCACAGTAACTTTACATTTAGTTAAGTTAATGAATAACACAGAAATGTGATTTATTAAATATTAATTCATGAAGTTTGTAATAATTGTAAAGCTTGCATAATTGGATTTTCTAGGCTTGTACATAAATAAAATCACTATTGCTGAGAACAGCCATTTTTATCTTTGCAATGAATACCACCACTTCACATGTGCAAAATATAGAGAAAACTTAAAGCTGATTTGTTCGTCGTCTGAAATTTGTTGTGCAGAATTAGTCCACTTGCTGCTCTCAACTGTTCACTTACTTGAACATGCACCCATAGTCTCTTTGAATCAGTTTAATAACTCCTTTGACAATATTAATCCCCAATGTTTGTATCATTCATATCTGCGAGACAAGAAGAACATTTTAGTTGTTGTTTTGATGCAGAACAGAAACTCTTGTATTGACGCAGGAACTCTTACGCAATGCGACAACGCATGCAGCATTTTGAACTTAAAATAAGGTGTGAGAAATGTTCTAGAAAATTATGTTCCTCTAATATATCTGTCCTCGATGTGCGAGAGAAAAATGAAAAGACACAAACAAATATTAGTAATATTAAACTTATATTCCTTCATTGTCCTCACAACTTCGCTTTAGGATGCTTTGTCGAAAAATTGTCAGGGGACATGAAGGATTTCTCTGCCTCCCTCTTATTCCCTTTGTTTTTAGCACTCAACTCGTTACATCCCTAGAAAACGTGTAGCGCTTGACTCTTTTCCCACTAGTATCGAAATGTCACTTGCAATTCCAAGCACCTCCTTAGAGACACCGAACACACTTGGTATTTCCGGCAAGTCTTCACGTCTAAGTCCTCAAAGCTTTTTGCCGTCTGCGGATACATGTGCATGTGTGTGCGTGTGAAAGAGAGAGAGAGAAAGAGATGTCTTGCCTATTCTTTGTTTCGTGAGAAACGGAAAGATGTGTTGAATTTTCACTTACATATAGGGAAATCAACAACTCCTTTCAGCTATTCAATATTCTAACGAATTTTTCCTGAACTTTTTCGCTTTTAGGGTCCGATGGTACATTTTCTAATGTGTAAGCAAAGCAGTCTGTCAAGACTTATACATAGTGAAATCTCCTTTCCAATATGGAGAAAAGACCTTCCTTAATGTATTCTCATCTAATAGAATATTTAATATTTTAAATGGAAACTATGGATTTACCTGCATAAATTGTGCAAATCAATAAGACAACATTGTAACCAATTTTTAAGCAGTAACAAAAAAACTGAAATGCAAGTTTTGTATGTTGTTCCAAAGAAAGTAAGATTAAGTTATGTAAATTATTTGTACCATTACACTAGTTTCCATTGAATCATGAACACTTTCCTAAATATGCATAGATTTAGTTGTGGGAAGTCGAAGGAAAGCTATATTTAGTGGCTATGTTTTTTTTTTTTTTACAATAAAGTTATTAATGTAGCAAAACAAAGGATTTATTTGAATATATAAATTGTGGCGTCACTTACGAAACAGCGAAACTGATTGATTATTCGAGGACATGGGTTGTAAAAGTGCAGAAGGATCTGAAAAGACAGTGCAACTGCGACAGAACCAAAAGGGAAGGACTGACTGTTAAGATGAATGCAGAATACTTTTCTAATACAGATCCGTACAAACCAAGCGATCGCTGTTCGGCAGTTTGACAGTGGAATGTAACTTGGCTCATAAATAAACATTTACGGGCTAAAGTCGATGAACGCCACGTTCTATTTACTGACCTAGCCCCATATCCTGACCAATCAACTTTGCCGAAAGCAACGTCCTGATGTCAACAATATGTGTATTGGAATTTGAAAGAATGTACGCTGGTACATCACCTTCATTATGCAGATGCTTCTGTTGCTATTTGCCGGCAGCATTGTGAATTTGTGACGTAATAGTATAGCCTCAAATTCAATGGTATGGATCATGATTTTTGTAATGCAAACTGCAGCTACACTGTACTGTCGTACGAGTCATTCTGAAGTCCTTTGCTGTTCTATAAACAAATCCTAGAATTCTGAACGATTCTGATGTTATAGGTCTCATCTGTTTGGACGTAGGTCTCATCTGGCTACCTAGTATCGATAGATGATCTGTTTTACTTGAGTTATCATGGGTTTACTTCACTTACTATTCTCGGACAAGTAACTATTGCTAAACTACTCTATTTGATATTTCTTGGAGTGGATTTTAGATGCAACCTCGTAACCGAACCCAATCAAAGAAATATCAATAGCCAGATGAAAGTCTTTACAAAATAGTGGAAAATCTTCTCATGGGACAGCCATCAAGCCCCTGTAATTGAAATATCAAGGTCTGGTTAACTAAAAAGTGCCCTGGCTGTGTTTCCGTCTGGTCCAGAGCGATGTTTATCAAGCTTTCGGGATAGAGAAAAAATATCTACACCCCATATCCTCACGGTTCCGAACTTTTTTTGAGAAACATGTTACATATATTTCTACTAACATATGAACTAAGTAGACCCTATTATGTACAAAACGTTTTGTAGGTCTATAAGTATAAATGATGATACATAAAAATTAAAGAAGTATTTATGATATAAACAGAGCACTTGCAAATTGTATATTATGTTTAGTTTCATAAATGAAGTATAAAAAGACATATATTACACAACTTATGCAATTTCACAATTTTTTAGGGCAGTTAGAAACTTTCTTTTTATAGCGTAAAATGTGAATCAAATATAACTCCTTAGTTTCAATACCCCTATTACAAATATAAGCGTCCCTACGGATATTAAAATATCAGGATTTAATAAATACGTAAAGAAGTTTTCAAGAACTTTTAGCTGAAAATTTTAATTTTGGTACGGATTTTTACTTTCGGATCACTGTGCCCTGTAGCAAAAAAGAGATGTGATTTAACGCCACGGTTTTTTGTATACAGTAATCCTGTTGGGAGTTCTGAACATTGCCAACATATGCATAAGACAAATTAAATAATAGCTGAGCAAAGCAATGCGTTTTAATTAAAAACTAAAAACTTGTAACAATTTCGCCAACTAACTACTTGGCTTCATGGAGTGTGTTTGATGAAGCCAAGTAATTATTTATTTTATTTTATTTTAAGTATATAAAAACAAAGCTTCGATATGGAAAATATAAAAATTGCAGCCTTATATTCAATTCCTCCACAAAAAGACGGTGGCCTTTGTGAAGATACTACATTCGCAATTTAATTGTATTACGGAGGAAATTCGCTTGCACTTTCCAAACTATTTCGAAAAGTTGCCATTTCTACTGTAAATTGTAAACATACAAGACTTTCGTGACACCAAATTTCAGATTTCTTCATGAGGACCCATATGAAATATTTAAGCCAGAAATTCGGTATTTTTAGGCGAAGGGCCATGTTTGGATCACCGTAGACTAGGAACTATTTGGAAAAAGGGCTGTGGTTTAAGTCCATGCTGTATTACATGTAGACACTCTGTTCAGAGGTCTAAATACTACAAGAAGTTGCAGCCTTATATTCAACTCCTTCACCTCCCAAAAATCATTTAAAAATCAAATATAAAATTCGTTCCTCATTTTTCAGAATAATTTTTAGAATAAAGGAATTAATTTTGAGAAAGGGTGCTTCCAGATCTTTAAAGTACACTTCAGGAGCTACACAATGGTGTCTGATTCTGATCTCTAGTTCTTTTGATTTTTTAGATATTCAGGTGTCCGTACATGTCTACGGAGCGAAAAGCGCCATCCGCTATGATGTAAACATGGTCATCCAGGGAGAAATAATGGCATAACATTTATTTTTTACAAGTTGTTCTGATATCTTTAGATGTGTAGGAATCCACGCACGAAAAATAAAAAATTTCTAAAATGGTGATGCAGCCAATTTTTTAAACTTGGATGATTTGTCATGAAATGACCCAGAAAAGACAAAAAATTGGGTTCAGTGCTTAGTAAATAATTATTTTGAAATAAATCCCTTCCTCATCTGGTATTTACATTTCCTTCAACTGACTAAAATCAGTTTCTTCGTAATTATGTTGGTATTCTAAAAGTTAAATTTAAAAGTTGTTTACGCAGAGAGCAATATTCTAACTAACAGTCAGAGTGTAGATTACAACGTTGTTATTGCTACACCAAACAGGCTAAGTGAAGCTTCTAACTATATGTAAAATTTATAAAAACAAATCTAAATGAAAATTAAAATTTTAGGAACTCTACAACAGGAACAACGAAATGAGAAATTCCTATTTTCTTACAGATTCCTAAAATATAATCTCGTAGTCAAAAACTAGGGGAAAAAAAGTTATGAATTGTACTGCATTGTTGTTTCTTCCTTACCTGTAAAACAAAGTGAACAAAAAAAAACCTACAGAAATAGTTTTCATTTTGATATTTTTTCTCATTCTGTGAGGAAGAAGAGATGTAGGACTGCATTTTCGTGTTCAGTTTTTCTCTATTATTGTGATATGGAAGATCAGCATTACCAGTGGGTGTAGTAATGTAGTTTCCTTCAATTCTAGAATGTTTGCATATAGCGTATTGTACAAAGTTCGAAGTTATATTCTTAGAAGGAAAACAGAATGACTAAATGTTCATTTATGTATTGTCTGCGTCCCTGACCTCAATTAAGAGAGATCTTAGAAAAAGAAGATAAAAAATACTCTTTTTCATTTCTCTGTTTGACGCTAGACATTCTTCACTCCTTCACACTACGTTTCTCTAATAGTCAAGGATTCTGTCACCATGCAAATTTCTGCAGTGAAACCGTACATAAATTAAAATTAGTTGCCAATTGCAATGCAGTTAGTTCATATTTTCTAAAAAAAAAAGAATCTCTTAGGTTTCCTCAAGAGACATAAAACATCTGTTTTAATATTTTCTGTAGAATGCGATCAAATACAGCAAAATCTTGTGTGACTGGGCGTTTTCATTAGCAAAATTAATTCTTCAAATCAAATATTGAATTTTTTTATATGTATCCACTGATCCATCGCGCCTTATTTCATAGCAAATATATGAAATTTAACTACTATCAAATTTGCGAGAGTGAAGTATCGCGTTAAGGGAAGTATGTACTCCCCGGAAAATAGTCATGAGTTTTAACTTCTTTTAAAAGTAAAAAAAAAACTCTTAGGATTTACAAGCATTAATGTCATATGTGGCTGTCTTGTTCCAAGAATTACTGACTGCTTGGCTGCTGACTATGATCAGAGCAATTGAAGACCACAGCAAAAAGAACGTGCTTTGTCAATTTTCTTCATATTACAGGAGAGCGTTTTAAAAGTTCATAATAAGCATTACGTATACCTGTACAATGCACATCCAGTAGATATTGCTTGTAACAGACGGATTATGCACATTCTCTTCATGCATGATAGCTTGTTAAAAAGACCTGATAAAGAGTAAACAGATGACACTCTTATTTGAATTTAGCGAAAAATGGACAAAGCACCTTCTTTCTCTGTGGTCTTCAATTGGCTCCGAATCTGGTCATTCAAACAGCTGTATTTATTTTACAAATAGCTAATTTTAAAAAGCAATGGTATCATTTGTTATTAGGAAGCAAGGATACAAACCATAAACCAGTATTAATAAACTGTATGCAAAAAATTCAAAAGGAAAGGTCATACACCTTAACCGGAACCCTAAGAGAGCCACCTACCAATAAAAAAATATGTCAATTCGTGTATTGATCATCTAATACGAAAATTCCTTAATTTTTGTTCCAATAGTTTAAAATATATAACCAAACATCAATAAAACCTGATCTAAAATGAACATATTAAAATGACGCGTAAAATGAGAGAGAAACCACTATTTGTTTAGCCGGGACCCGTCACACTAAAGAGAAAGGGGTCAGTGACAACGTTTGGCATATATTTAACAGAAATTTGATAAATCTTCCCTTACGATTTACACCACCATGTTGAAATTTATTAATAATTCAAAACAGAACATTAAAGCGACTAAATAAAGCAAAGAAATTAATATCTTTAGATTTTAGTTCTTAAAATTTACATGTTTTAATTTATTTCACTGTTTGCAGACAGTGAGTACATCCCTCGAAGACAAACAATAATTCATAGTTTCCTACTTTATAGTGCAAAGCTTCTCAACAAATTTTCTATCATAATTGTCGTCATCACACAGCAATTCCTGACAGACACACACGCATATATATATGCGGCTCACAAATTCCACAAAAAAAAAAAAACGAACACAAATTATACAACGTTCGTAATCACTCCTTGCAGAACGCTAGCGCTCAAGATGTCGAGTCTCAAAATGTAAGTAAGTACCCAGATTTTCAGACAAGATAAATACTACTGCTGCATAAAATAGTCCGGAATGTATCCTTAGCAAAAAAAAAGAGAGTATGTTACAATATTAAAACCCAGTCGAAATAAATAAATTAATTGTATAAATAATTGAATAGGGAAATTAAAGGTTTAAATGAACATAAATGGGATAAAATTAATAAATTAAAGAAAATTCTCTCACAACGCTTCGGAAGGGGAAAATAACAGCCAAATCAAAGATTCACTCATTCCAAACAAAAAACTTTCTACAATACTAATGGGAAGAAAAAGTGAGAAAATAATTATTTATCAATTAACGTTGCATCACTACACAAAACGGAAATAGTAAGACAATGTTAAATATATGAAAATTTAAGAATAAGCAGGTGTAATATTTGTATTTATCAGAAATTTAGACGTAAGTACTTGAAAATGAGGGAATATATACAATGGTGTAAATAAATTAAATGTAACATTAATAGGTACTTAATAGTATTAAAATGTAGGCTCTTTGTGTGTAGAAGCTTGGATGTGTAATATTATTAGAAACGAAAAAAATATGGAGATAAAGGAGCACAGTCCCAATGAAATGTTCTCAATTTACCGAATATTACGAACAACAGACGGATTAGAGTAATTGGTCTCCTACCACGCGCTGCCCAAGTCATGGGGACCAAAACCACTACTGCTGCCTTGCAATTATTAGAGTGATCTAAGGGGAGATAACACCGGAAATCCGTAATTGAGAGAAAGCAGCTTCACCATCGCCACTTGGAGGCTCAAGATGAATCTCATTGGCAAGGCTCAGAGATTGGCAGAAGCAAGAATCTTCGATGTTACCCTTTACTAAAAGGCAATGGAAAACAAAACATGATTTTCCCTACTTTCAAGTCACACTATACAGGTATTTGACGAAATAATGGAAACACTTCTGGAAGTTAGAACAGTTTGTATTAATACGGTGTTGGTTCACATTTAGCACGCAAAACAGCTTGAATTCTGATCGGAACAGATCGATACAAGTCCTTAATAGCGGTGAATGGAATCTGAAGCCATTTTTCATGCAGCACAGCCTCCAGCTCAGATAGAAACGAAGGAGGTGGAAATCGACGCCGAACCCTGGTTTCCAAAACAGCCCACAGGTTCGATGATATTGAGGTCTGGGGACTGCGCGGGCTAGGGAAGATGAACCTCATCACTATTCTCGTGAAACTACTCTTGAATAGGACCAGTGGTGTGAATGAGGACATTATTATCCTGGAATATGGCATTCCCGTCCCGAAATAAAGTTTGTACCATTGGATGCACCTGGTTACCCAAAAGTTCTCTATACACTAATGCTGTCACCGAACCGTGTAATTTGACAAGGGGCTGCCGAATACCATGATATAATGTCCCAGACAATTATAGAGCCGCTACCATGTTTGACAGTCGGACGGAGACAGTCCACATCGTATGCTCCAGAGAGTGTTCGCCAGACAATCACGCCTCCAGTGGTAAGAAAGAGGGTAAAGGGTGATTCATCAGACCACACGATACGTTGCCAGTCCTCCAACGTCCAGTTTTTTTGGGCATTGTACCACGTCGTCTTTGAGCATTCTTGTCTATTATTGGAGGCTTGGTAATAGCAACACGCCCATGGATACCCATTTTATGCAGTTCCCGCCTCGCTGTTTTGGATAACACTGGGGTATTTAGGTGCAGATTAAGTTCTGTAGTCATTTTCTCGGCCGTTGTCTCCTGCTGCGACGTCACAATCCGATTCAATGTCCGGTGATTCCTATCCTGCAGCTTCGTCTTTCGACCACTATTGTGCTTCGCCGACCATGATTTACCGTGCACTATATACGTCGTCATGATTTTCGCGACCGTGCCTTGTGTTGCACCGCTTAACGTTTTTGTTTTGCTTACAGATGCTCCAGCTAGACGCGCACCCACAATTAGACCACTTTCAAACTCCGTCAAGTCGGACATGCTGGTCACTCACCACAACTGCACAACGTCCACAAGCACACTGCCTCACTCAACTACAGATGCTTATCAGGATAATGGAAACACCTGAACGAAAGTGCAACTTACCAGATTAATATGGTGTCGGGCCACCTTTCGCCTTCAGAACAGCCTTGATGCGACGTGGGATGGAGGCATAGAGGTCGTGAATGGTAGCAAGTGGAATATTACACCATTCCTCGTGCAGGGCATCGGCCAGTTCTGTGAGAGAGGATGGAGGTGGAAATCGTCGCCGGAGTCGTGTTTCCAAGATGGACCACAGATGTTCAATTATGTTGAGATCTGGGGATTGGGCGGGCCAGGGGAGGTGTTGAACTTCATCCCGATGTTCCTCAAACCACGCTGCAACAACTCCAGCTGTGTGAATGGGTGCATTATCATCCTGGAATATGGCGTCATTGTCCGGGAACAACATCCGGACCATAGGATGCAAGTGGTCTCCTAAAATTGCGACATAATCGTTGGCAGTGATGCGTCCGCGAAGTGTGACCACAGGACCCAATGAAAACCATGATATTGCGGCCCACAGCATCACCGTGCCGCAGCCATGTTTCACAGTTGGGCGGAGACACTGCAGATCATACGCTTCTTTGGGCGTTCTCCACACATAAACACGGCCCGTGGTTTGGAATAGGGTGAATGGTGACTCATCCGACCATACCACACGTTTCCAGTCGTCAACGGTCCAAGTTGCATGGTCGCGGCACCATTTGCGGCGTGCTAAAGCGTTCTGGTCCCTGATGAGAGGTTTGGCCCGTGCAACACGACCCCGTAAGTTCATGTCATGTAATTCGCGGCGGACTGTGATTGTCGAAACAGGTTGGGGGAGGTGCTGATTGAGTTCCTCCGTCACTTGCGCCGCAGTGGCACGACGGTTCCGCGTGACAATGCGCTTTAATACCCGGCGTGCCCTGTCACTGATGCTTTTCTTCCGCCCACTGTTCCGCTTCCCCGATGTGGTTTTCCCGTGTGTTGTGTAGGCCGTCATCACCTTCGACACTGTCCCTGGCGACACACCTAACACACTAGCCACTGCCGTCACACTCACTCCACATAACCGCGCACCAACAATTTGCCCTCTTTGAAACTCTGAGAGGTCTCCCATTTTACACTACCTCCGTCTGCTGCAGCCACTGCACACTCCTGTTCCACGACGCCTGACGTAGTATGGAGACCGACCTAACACACCACCACCAGCAGTCCGGCGCTGCGGTCGCCACGACACCACTGCCAACCCATACATCTGACGTGTTGCCAACTACAGGTGTTTCCATTATTCTGATAAGCATCTGTATATATAT
>JAGDQP010041121.1:0-17031 GCA_022664845.1 Lepisma saccharinum | reverse complement strand
CCCGGATCCAATTTTACAAGTGAAGTTTTTTGAGGTACTTGGACGTTGTAGAGTACGAATAACACGGCTTTTAAAGTAAGACCCGAATACGGATCTCAGAAACACCGGGGTCTCATAATGACGGCGAACAGTAAATGTAAGTGAGTCGCAATGATAGTGGGATGTATATATATATATATATATATATATATGTGTGTGTGTGTGTGTGTGTGTGTGAAGAATTTCGAAACTTGAATGCTTCTCCCCAACAGTACCCCCTTCATTACGCCCCTGACCTTCTATGGTGAGCATAGGTTCTTGGCGGGATCATTAATTCTTTGAAGGGTACTATTTGGTCTTCTGAACTATACCGCTTGATCCCGGTACTTCGAGTAAATCTCGCCATCGATAATAGTTATCTAGCGTTGGATGCTGAATCCAACTCAGATCCGGTAACGGTTGATCCTTGGCATACTTAGAAAGCAATTGCTTGATGACAGACGCAAAAATAAACACCTTAAAACTGTAGGGAGAGTCTCCAACGCGCTACGGGTTATCTTTGAAAACTTTATGGTGTTTACTGGCGGAATAACTGTTCTAAATTGCACGTGCAGTGTTTGTAAGTCTGCAAAAAAAGTAACTACTTAGGTTGTATTTTCCGGCTATAATTTACTTTAACTACGCCAGCAAGTGTATCACATGTACGCTCTATCCGGCGCCTTTCCGTGTAAATAATTATAACAAACACATCACTACATACACACAGCGACAATCAATAATCCAAAAATTGTTATGAAAAGCCATGTGTACATTAATTCGTTACATATGTTTTTAAATTGCTTAGTTCCAGTTAGGTTCTTCCAGCGTTCTTCCTTATCTATCCGCTTCGTTTTCCTCCCTATTCCAGCCCAAGCTTTACATGAAGACCATAAATACAATTCAAATGTTTTTGAATTCACCAGTTAAATACGCGAGTAGACGGACTAATACCGTTACTTCCTGCTATAAATGACACGAATTTTGATCATGGATAGTATGTCTAGCGGGCGAAGACGCGTTAAAATTAGCGATTATTTCTCACAGTACGCGATTAATATTTAGCTAAGTGATTCGAGTTTTACTCTGCCGTTAACACGCACACCATGTGTTTGTCCTGAACGCGGATTCATCTAAATAAGCTCTTGGCCTTTCGGCTCTTTCATTCTTATTTCACACTTCTTACTCGATACACTTATATTTGCGTTTCAACACTCCCACACATGTTGGAAAGAATACATTTCAGCTGTAGGTTTTACAATTTGGGGGTAGATAAAGTAAATTTTACTTAGTATTACAAAGTTTTGAGTAAGGCAAGTGTAATAAGAATGACGCATCCGCATTCAGGACAAGCAGATGGTGTGAGAGTTAAAGGCAGATTTAAGTAACCCGTACATAGGTGATCTGGAAACACAGTCCGAAACTTGACCCATTTCTTTTTAAAGGTGGTGTGCATCGCGTATAATGAAAACTATTGTCTAACCTGGCTTATTCAAAACCGTCTTTGCTCGATAGACATACTGTCCGTGATTTTTGTATCAAAATACGTGTCATTTGTACCACGAAATAACAGTATTTGTATTGCTTCGTCTTCCGCCGTATTTAACTGTGGTGAACTAAAAAACATTTGAATTTAAATTTTATTTATAGTCTTTAGGCATCTAAGGCTAGAGCCATAATAGGGAGGGAAAACATTTAAAAACCTCAGTCAGGATGGTGGACGACTAGAACTGGACAACTCGACGACGTATTTAATGAATTAATAATGCCACCTGACTTTTCGTAACAAATTTTGTATTATTATTGGTTGTCGCTGTGTGTGTGTGTGTAAATGTGTATGTGATAATGTAACTGTAAATGTATGTAGAAATGCCCGAACTCATATTATTCATTATAAATTGGAAAAAAGTATAAATATGAGTAGGTACGGTGCCTAACCAGAAAGATAACAGGGTGTAGAAACTGAGATGGCTGGACTACTTAATAACACGATAATGTATTTAATTATTTTAAAGAAAGGACACAATGGTTATAATTAAAAATTAATTACACTATATTTTTTCATATTTTCTGGATAGTCATCGTTCATGTACTAGCAATATATTGAAGGCGACAAACTCAAGAAGATACCTTCACTAGTGACATAATATACGGATGTGATGCTGTACCCCATACGCATACAGTCTAAATGAATAAAGCAAAACGTCCGACTTCTGTGTGTTCAAATGTACAATGTGTACTTTTGTAAATTGTAATGAACCTTAACGACGCGGAATTTAAATTTACACGATTACTGTAAAGAACCCTTCTATAGTATACACAAGGAATATATATATTATGGTGAAATCCTATCTTCTGTTCTCAATACCTAAATGTAGCCTAAACTACTATATACTCATAGAGTACAAAGTTGAAACTAAGTAAACACTTCTTTTTAAATATTTTTATGTACTAATTAAGTAAAACGTACTCGTGAATGTGAGTTCATTGGCAAACCTTATCTAATCTACAGCTGACATATTTCTTGTAAAATGATTATAAGTTTATATAATACGAAAAATGTACTTAAATAATTATCGTGTGAGCTTAAAAAAATGATGTAATCATGCCACGTTCGTACTCTATGAGGAGGTATTTTATATGAGAAATCACACAACACAACCTTCACATGTATTTAACAAATATAAAGAATTACTACAGGGGGTATTAAGAACCGAGAAAAGCGCAGTTCTAGTTAACAGGCCAGTTTCAAAAAGATTACCCGATACATACTAAAGAAAGGCAAACTAGTGAAAGTGTATCTTGAGCGTCTCCTGTAATATTACAACTATCCAGAAAATTAAAAAGAAAGTTATAGTTAATTAACAGCTACTTACAGCCCTTGCATTTTTTTCACCCTTCGGCCCCCTCAGGCTGCATTTTATTCTTTATTCAATGTTTATAGTAAAATATATCTTCTACAAGAATTGATTAATACTCTGCCGAAATCTCGTTTCCGTGAACGAATAATCTACTTTATCTCTTCCTACCTAACGGCCAAAACGGAAACGTTTCTCTCTCGCAAGATAACGCCATAAACGTTAACGAACGGTCAGGCATACAAATCATAGCGTCGTTAACGACTGAAGTTCCAACCTTGCACGCTGCCTCAAGTAACGTCTTTTCGAAAATCGGATCCCAGGTTTCCCTGTTGAAAGTCTAAGTCGTTAATTGTTACTCCATAGGCTTGCTGCTTAATAAATGGTATACTGTTCCTTTCTAAGAATAATTACATTAAAATATATACATCACATCAATGGTGAAAAGATATTTAATTGTCTTTGTAACTCCTATATATATTATTTTGCCCTTTCTAACCAACATTTGTAAATCGTCTACATCTCTATAGTGACTTAGTTGTTTGATTCCACATTCTGTAGGATTCTGTTTTGCATGAGAAGTTATGATTAGATTTTTCACTATCACTTTGTAAAAAAAACTTGGTTTCAACAGGTCTCAAACCTATGTTGGCTTGCTATAGTACTGATAAATCCAGCACGTTTCCCCTACACTATCTTGCCAACGAAAGACATAAGTCGTAAATGATAAGTTCAGAGCTGATTTTTGCAAAGAACAAAGTTCGTCCTATAGATTGTTTAATCCAAAGTGCACGCCAAAAGAGCCTAACAATGTAAGATGGTGAAAACTGAAAAGGGCCTCGAAAGGAATCGTGATAAAAAGTCTACCAAATTCAGCATAAAATAATGGCCCTCCAAATTTCAGCTCAGAAATTGTTAATCTAACCTCAAAATAAATTAGTGTGTGTTTTTGGTAGTTTAGCGATATCTCGGTCGGATTATGCATCAACGATGACCTTTTTTTCAAATTGAAGATTTTCTCAACCTCTACAAGATGGTAATTGTTTCATTTATGTTCGCAAAAAATTCAAATTTGTAGAAAGGTTAGAAAATTTGAAAATTTTATTAAAAATTCGAAGACAATAGTGCTATATTGTGTATACTACCGCTAACCGGGGGTTGCGCCGCCCAGCTTTCTTCGGACGCAACGTGCCCCCTTGCACACCTTGCAGGCCAGTACCGGTTTATATATATATATATATATATATATATATATCCTAGCTATCAGTAACCTCTACTTGTATGTCAAAGCAATTATAATTAATAAATATCAACATATAAAATTATATTTTGAAAGAAAACAGAAAAAAAATCTTGTCCCGTCTGGATTCGAACCCGGGTTTCTTATCAAGTAACCCAGCATCTTACCACTACGCCAAGCTAGGATCTAGCAAATGGTGGTTTGGTATGTGTATTTAGTGTGGATGGCGTCGGAGTCTGTCACTATGACGTTGTAGGTGGTGATGACTTCCAACCGTTTATCTATTTTCTTCCTCAACTTTTGAGTGCGGGGCGTAAAAATGTGTATGATGCTTTTTTTGGTTAGTGGGCCATCGATTCAGCGTAAAATTGCGCTTGCTCCAAATTATCATCTCGGGAGTGTTCATAGATAGTGGTACTCCTCGGGTATGAATGTTTGTGTCTGTGATTTTATTTTAATTCTAAGAATATCAGTCCATACAGGTTAAAAAGTAGATCAAATTGAACAAACAAAGCCCGCTTAATAAAATGGCCCACTAAATAAAAAAGCATCATACAATATTTTACGCCCCACACGCAAAAGTTGAGGAAGGAAATAGTAATAAGTTTGGAAGTCATTGCCCCGTGTAACGTCATAAAGGCTCCGACGCCATCCACTCTAAATACACATACCAAACCACCATTTGTCAGGTCCTATCTTGAATCAGCGTTAAGATGTTGGCTTACTAAATAAAAAATACCGGGTTCGAATCTCGACGGAGAAAGATTTTTTCATGATTTATTTCAAAATATATTTTTATGTGTTGATATTTATTATTAATAATTTCTTTGGCATACAAATAGGGGATACTGATAGTTAGGATATATATAAATAAAGGAAGTCTGGCCGAGGTGTGCAAGGGGGTACGGTGCATCCGAAGGGAACTGGGCAGGGTGAGCCTCTGGCGGATGGAGGCCCCGGTTAGAGGTGGACATACGCAATGTCTTCGGTTTTAAAATTAAATTTTCAAAGTTTCTAACCTCACTAAAAATTTGAATTTTCTGCCAACATAAATGAAACAATAACCATCTTGTAAAGCCTGAAACATATTCAATTTATAACAAGGTCACTCGTAGGTAGAAATCCGACCGACATATCGCTAAGCTACAAAAAAACACACTCTAATTTATTTTGAGGTTAGATTAGCATCTTTTGAGCTGAAATTTGCAGAGCCATCATTTTTTATGCTGAATTTGCTAGAGCTTTTTTTTATCACGATTCCTTCTAACTCCCTTTTCAGTTTTCACCATCTTACCCTGTTAGGCTCTTTTGGTGTGCACTTTGGTTTAAACAATTTATCGGACGAACTTTGTTCTTTGCAAAAATCAGCTCTGAACTTAGTCATTTACGGCTTATGTCTTTCGTTGGCAAGATGGCGTAAGGGAAGCGTACTGGACTTATCAGTATTAAAGCAATAAAACATAGGTTTGAACCCTGTTGTAACGAAGGTTTTTTTACAAAGCGATCGTGAAGAATCTAATCATAACTTCTCATGCAAAACAGAATCTACAAAATGTGGAATCAAACAACTAAGTCACTATAGAGATGTAGACGATTTACAAATGTTTTTTAGAAAGGGCAAAATAAAAGGAGTTACAAAGACAATTAAATCTCTTTTCCCTATTGATGTGAAGTATATATTTTCATGTAATTATTCTTAGAAAGAGACACTATACCATTTATTAAGCAGCATTTACGCAGCAAACCTGTGGAGTAACAATTAACGACTTAGACTTTCAACATGGAGACCTGGGTTGGATTCCCGACCAAGTATTCTTTCATCGCATAAAATAATGGTTAGAAACGGAGATTAATCTCCGGTTCGACAACTTACGAGACATCAATGGTGAGAATCAGAATAAAAAGTGTGTGTGCAGTTTAACAATAGCATGATGATAATGTACTTCTCATATTTTCTATTGATCTTTGTCCCTCCTTGTCTTTCTTTAGGTTTCCTTCTCAAGGAAATTTGCTTCTTTCCTTCTCTCTCTCTTCAGCTGTATTAATTTCTACTATTGATACTCTCTCACGCACACCCACTCTTTATGTGCGTCAGAGTGTTCCAGAGATATAAAGTTATAGAGAGAGAGAGGGAAGAAAGAGATGATAAAATAATAGAATTTTCAAAGAATTTACTTTTCTATTTAGGAACACAAACAGTTATACCTAGCCTCTCCATCTCTCTCTCTCTCCCTTTCTCTCCCTTTCTCTTTCTCTCTCTCTCTCTCCCTTTCTCTCCCTTTCTCTCCCTTTCTCTTTCTCTCTCTCTCTCTCTCTCTCTCTGTGTGTGTGTTCGAACAAGACAAGTTTTCTTGTGAATCCTGAATGATGTACATATTATAATTTACCTTTCCTTTGCTTAAATTCCTATCTCTTTGAACTTAACGTGAATGTAAATTCTGCCTAAATCTCTCGTTGTTCTCTAAATGATGCTCAATGACTAAATGTTTCTTCCCAGAAATCAAGGAATACCCTGGCATATGTTTTAGCGCACATTTATATTGTAATGTTAGTTGTCTAACTATTAAGAATACAGTGAAATAATTCTCATGGAAAAATCGCTTCTATTTCTTATACATTTAACCTCTATTTATTTCTGTAAGTGGCTGTAGAAGGGTCTAGGTTAGAAAGAAAAAAAACTATTCTAGAAAGCGATCCGCGCTTAACTGAAAAACCCTATAAAGTATATCGGTTATGCGTCTAATGTTGATATTCATAACACCTTTATAAACAGGGCACTCAGAAAATCGTGATAATTTCAACGAAAAAACAATAGTATCAGCCCTGTATTTATTTATGAGGTAATTCTGTATCACACATGAATTTCAACCTGACATGAGGATTGAGTAGCTGTAAGGGGGGAACCGAACACAAACTGACAGGAATATTGGCAGAAGACTTGTTGAGACATCATGATTATTTAGAAATATGACAACTTAAGTGTCTTGTAGTTTAACATGAAAAAGTATCGTAAAATTTTCTTAAAGAGAGATAGAGAGGGAGAGGGTGGGAAAGACAGAAAGAATTGAATTTTCTGGACTGTACTACATCGTGTGGACGTTATTAAAGAAAAAATACATGTCTCATATTATTAATTTAACGGTTCATACTTCCTGAGTGCATTGCATCGAATAGAGGCAAATACAAGTCAAAAAACACATTATAAATTACGTAATAAATAATTGTGATAATAAATAACACAAATTTAGATTATTGGCAAAGTCAGTCCAGAAAGACGGTTGATATTTAAACTAGTGGAAATAGAATAAATACTTCATTCTTCAAAAGCTATTTCCGGTAGCCATTGTCATCTTAGAGTTCAGAACTGACTAGTTAATTATCGGAGGCAACAGATCACAGAGGACGGGAGAAATAAGTGTCCGATAAATACCTTTCTAGCATTAAACAACGTTAACATATTTATATTCAATTTCTTGAGGATAATCTCCCCGCAACACATCTTTCTGCTACATCCCAGATTGCCCAGCGCAGACTGACTAATTGAACTGTTTAACGCATCGCGCATGAGAAAAAAGGTCAGTTTTTTAAACTCAAATCCTTTCAGTAAAATATATAATCTCTTTCCCTCTTTCTTTCAAGAAGATCAGGGATGACCAAAAAGCAAATGAAAGGAAAACAAAAGACTAAGAATAAAGAATAAATCCATATTTTAGGTAAAAGTAACAGGAAACTTTAAGCGCGTAACCGTTTAATGATGACAACCAAACAGATAATTAAGATGGGTACGTGGACAAATGAGATGTGATCTTCAATAATAAAGGTAGTGTAAGAAACCTAAGTAAAGGCGGGCTAAAATATCAATCAATCCGCCCCAAAAGATAGTGAATCAAAAGATATATGAATAGCAAGGAGAAGGAAAGAAATGAACATCGTGAGGCGAAAAGAAGTATTGTACATGTACAGCTTCTCGGGCTGTTACAATAGTGCCCACTAAGGTATCGTTTTAATTATTCTGAACTTTCTCTATGCTTCTGCGATTGTGTTTGAGCTCACGTTATCTTAAAGTTATCTCTCATCTTCTTTCTGTATACTTTTATGACCCCTCTCTCAGAGAATACAGAATTGGGATGACGTAAAGTTTGGTTTAAAAGTTTTCCTCCCCTTTTGAAGTCTGGGAAGATCAACGTTGCATGTGAGTTCTGACCATGCTAATGCAGGTGTAGTGGTTTAAGGTTTTACCTTTCCTGAATGTTCATTTTGTCTGAGTAAGTTTATAAATAAGTTTATATACTGTCTTCCCAGAGAAGCAGGGGCTGATGGTCAGGTACCCGCCCTCGTTTCTTCTTCAAGTATTGATTCATGGATATAATTTTGTAAATTTTATGCCCTCCTCTGTGACTGGAAGGCGTTTTCTCCCGGGAAGGTAATGATAAGATTTTAGTGTGTCGCCTCCTCCGGTATTTCAAGTGCATAAGGTTATTATGTTTGTCACTAGGGCATAGCACAATCAGAAATATCAACAACATTTAACGAACTATCTACAACTTATGTAATAGGAGATGTAACGAAAACATCCATTTCAGCAACGTTTATGGTTGACTGAACGCTGCATAGACGAGTTCTGCAATGTAAGAATTTCATTTTCAAGGAATTAATAGCCTTAATAGGGCAAACACGAATCCAGCATTTAAACAACTCACCGTCTCTTAAATATGTGTTGAACAAGCCAGTGATTTCGCCAGACCCTTTCCTGTGGGGGGTTTACTCCCCAAGTTCTGTACAACACGCCCCCAACTTAAATTTTTGTGGTGAAGAATCAAGAGAGACTGCGCAAAACTGCAGTTACATCCTCCCAATTTTGACTTTACACCCCTAAAATGAAAAGCATGGCTTAAACCCTGGGGTAATCGCATTTGAGTTAGTTTGAATATTATACTTCATTTATATATTTAGTTTACAATTTAGTTATTTTCGACTAATTTATTAGGTTATCTAAAAATAACTTACTTGCTTTACTATACAACGGGCGCTTTTTTTTCGAAATAGGGCGGTCAAATCAAAGTAATCTTATCTAACCTTTTGTCAGTTATATCATCTGTCACGATAACATATTATTGGTGAAGTGCTGTTCGTACCAGTCAAAATCTGTAAAAAAAATATGAGAAATACAATGTTTTCAACGTGTTTGTAGGTGCTGAAACGTTAAATGTAATACAGTTTTCAGTCAGGGAAGTATGAGATAAGAGTGGAGGAACGTAAAGTTAGACGCACTAGGTAGGTCCTTGTGCGTTCAGTCTGAACACATGGTGTGAATGTTTAGGGTGGTGTATCGGGTGTAATTAAAACAATGATCGAACCTGACTTTAAGTAAGTCGTCTCTACTGTCTCGACATGCTGTTCGTGACTTTTGTAGTATAGTATATGTTATTCTTTCAGGAGGTGACGCCGTAGATAATCCTGATTATGCTGCCATGTTTCTGTGTGTTGATCAACTCGAGTGCATATTTAACGAAATTATAATACGCAAGACAGCTTTTTGGGGTTAACTATAGTAGTGACGGACTAATTTTTAGAAATTTACAGGATGAATTGAGATAATTGTGTGATGTTTGTCAGTAATTGGGAGGAAAATAGTAATGTGGGTAACATTATAAGTGAATAATAATATTGTTGTATAATGTTTTTTTGTTTTTGTTTTTTTAGATTTTTAGGACGCACTCCATGTTGTGGCGGAAGGAACTATTTTGCGTACAGTTACAGTTGTTAGGTAGAAGGCTGTAAGGCAGTGTTGCAGTGGCGCGTCTTTGTGATGATTATGACATTTCTTGCGTTATTGTTATTGAATCGTATGGAAATGACGAGGGAAAGTGCATTTTGAAGGTCATTTAGCAGAGTATTTATGTCAGGAAAGGAAAAGGCCCCGAAACAATTCTACACGACTTTTCTAATGGAAGTTGGGAGAGTTAACACGCCTGTGTGCTGAAGATAAGTGTGAATATATGTCAAAATATATTTTGTAAAGATACATGACCGCACCTAACTTTACCGAACCTCTACGTTCATACGTTCAGTAATTTAAGAAAAAGGAAAATAAGGAATTATTAATATTAAATGTGAACATATAAAAATATATTTTGTAATGATACAGACCTCACCTAACCTTACCTAACCACCACGTTCATATGGTCACTAAATTAAGATAATCTACGAAAAGTGCAAGAAAACGATTGCGTAAACCGCTCGCCTCCCATGAACACGTAATGTGTGTGTTTTAAGTGATTTTGGTTTGGTTCTAGTGATTTTAGGATTGGTCCGTCACTACTATAGTAATGCCGCTTTTTGTACTAACATTTATTGATTTGCTGGTTTCTGGATTGATGAGTTCTAGGTGTCAATAGAAATAGATGTGTGAATTATTTGCCACGGAATGGGTGATACAAAGCGTACATATGGCAAAATACGTCACAACAGCTGGCTGCCTTAAACTGCACCATACCATTATATAATTACAACGAACTGACTCATAACCATATGCATAAAAGCAAAGCCAGATATAGGGGCCTAGACTAAAGTAATGCTGAAAATTCATTACTTACGATATGTAAGTTTATATAACCTATTATGACATATTGGAAAGTATCTAAAGTTACTCTATTTTTCTTTTCAGTTGGGATACAATAGATGAAGTATGGAAATAAATTCAAAGAGTATTATGAAATAGCAAAATGCCTTTGGTTGGTTAGTATTTATTCTTATAAGCAAGTTTCTTGTTTGTTTTGTTAATTGACTGAAGCTTTTATAAGCCCCGTTAGTCGAAACGCATGCAGTAAATAGTAGAGCTTATTTAAGATCCATTAATTAAAAGTAATCCCGACTTTTATAGCCATTCGGATCAAAACAGTGTATATTATATAGATGTAGTATTTGTTTATATCTATCTTTATTGATATTAATTATAACTTTAACAAAAATACAAATTACCTGTTCTCCTTATAAGCAATATTGTATTGTACTCACCTTTTGCTTGTTCCTGCCTATAGAGTTAGCAATAGAATAGAGAGTACTTTCATGACGTCACATGGAGCCAAATTTACGGTTCAGCGGCAGCCGTATTGTATTGTAGGTCAGCCGGTGACTATCAAACTCACATTTCTGTGGTGTGACTACAATGTACAGCACAACACATCTGAGGCATTTTCAATCATTTTACAATTGTCAATGCTCTGCGAAGCAGCTGTCTTTTTGAACAACAATAGATACTTTGGAAGTATCATTATATATGTAGGTTTCTGATAAATAACTTTCTCTTCCCCTATGAAAGAATGGGAACGCAATAGTCTGTATAAAGGCCTCTAAATATGGGACCAGTCAATGTGGTGGAAGTGCCTTGTCCCTTCCGTCTCTTGGATTCACTCCCCTCCCAAGGAAAAAGACTCACTTTAGTCTAGTTCTATTCTATTCCTAACTCTATGATAATTCCCATAGATAACAAAATAAAATGCCAATGACCTCTATCTAAAAGCGATACTGGACTGACTGTTGCCATTGGAAATTTCATGAATATATGAAGCCAGGGAGCGGAGAGCACACTAGGGCTATATTTATGAATCACTCCCAAGAGGTGGTTAGCTCCCAGGAGCGTTGGAATTATAATCACGTTTGCCCACTTCCAGTCTAAACCAATATGGACCAAAGTATCTGTTCTAACTCAGTTTTTACGCTTGATATCGCTGTGCAGCCTGACTTTTTTAATTTATGTCTTAGTTCTGGCAAAAATCGTAAATATTATTTGCAGTATTTTCTATTATATGCAGAATACGGTATACTATTATATGAATAGTGGAGGAATGAAGACTTAAATTAAAAGACGAGCCACCCAGCGATAAGAAATGTGTAAAACTGAGTTAGAACTGAAAATTTGGTTCACATTGGATTAGACTGGAAGTGGACAAACGACTTTAAATATTTTGCTATGATACTAAGTAGTCACTCCAATATTACGTAGAGCTCGAAAGAAAATATCAACCATCTAACGTTTATAGAATTAATAGGTTGCCTCACGGATTATGTCATTAAATGGAATTGATTTTTTTAACTTTAGGCATCTAAAGGTCAGACCAGGATAGGGTATGGTAAAGGAAACGGGAAGAAATCGGCCTGGGCCTAATTGAAAGATACTATTCCAGGCATTTACCTGGAAAATCCTGGAAAGCTTCAGTCTGGATGGTCAGCCGCTGGGATTGAACTAAGGACCTCCCGAAGCCAAGTGCTTTGGCGGCTGACTGTGACGTCATTGAAGTATCCAAGATGGTTAGAATTATCAGATTGACCAAAGTATAAGATGACTTGCTCGTTGCACTAAAATCCCTTTCGTAAGCACGGGCTTAGGAATGCTTTCCTTATGTGTTAAATGTAAAGTTTAGTGTTTAGCATCGCGTTTAGCATAATAAAAATTCTAACCTGACTTTCTATTCTATCCGTGAATGTTATAATCAATGTTCTTGTTACATATAAAGAAAAAAATAGTCTAACCTAACATTTCTAACTGATTTAAATAAAGCAGGTATTTTTCAAAAGTAGTAAGGAAGAAAAAAGTAGCGGCCGTCGAAAAAGAAAAATGACCCAGGCGAAAATGGAACCGGGGACAGCTGGTACAGCAATACAAGGCTTTCTTCAATAAACAACGAAGGTGATTGTTTGACGACGTTTTCTCAGAGATATTCATAACTAGTTCAGTAAACGGCTAAGTGAGTGTATTCACTCTATACCAAAGATGTTTTATATTTAAAAAATGCCCTTTCGCCAAGATCAGGAAGCCTGACGTCACAGCTTGGTCTCACCCAGTGTGCCTGCTTTCTCAAACCCCAAAAGATGTTTTATAGCAGCAGATATGACAGCTAACTCTGTAGCTCTCTAGTCTCTACATCAGGTGCGTCGCCTTGGTCCATGCTAGGGTTGCCATATTTAAAAATTAGAAAAGCAGGGGGATTTTAAACCAAAAGTACTGACGTGAACTTGTGTATTGCAAATACTGACGTGGGATCCCTGGAACCATCATCTTATTTTATTTTTTAGTGAAAAATATTTTTTTTTCTTAAGTCACGTCATGATAATTTATGTCCTTGTCTAACGTTAGACGTACATTTTTATATTGATGATGATGCGGTATCGGTGAACCTATGTTAATTTGTCATGGGATGAGGATGGCGTCCTAAGTATGGGGCCTACAGTTTAACGTGGGATCCGAACCCCTTGTTCCCACCAGGAAGACAGGTCCCCTTGATTACATTGCAAAATTTTAGTAAATATTGCAGTAATGACCATTCCCTCAATAAAGTACTAAAGTAATAGCAAATTTAGCTTTTCCCTTTAATGTTTTATTAAGTTCATGAAATGTGAGTCTCGAATTGTAAGGATATCTTTACTAAAGTTGCCAAGAACAAACAATGGCAAGCGATAAACATTACAGATATTTTTTAAAGATTTTTCTCTGAAAGAAACATACAAAATAATTTCCATGTGTTTATTATAAAGAAGGTAAAACATATTTAGGAATTTTCCGGGAATGTTTGATCTATCTAATCTTAGCAAAATTCTGAAGATAATTCAATCTACGATCGGTGAATCGACCAATATATAAAGAATAAGTAACTTTACAATAATTGTTTTTTATTCACTCCAATTTTGATAAGTATCACATAAACAGTGAAGTGTGATCCCAGGGACCAGAAGAAGGTTATTATTTCTTACAAGACAATGTGTGGTATGAATAAAACGCGAACCGCGGTTCATGATCCATGGCTCACAAAAAGAAGTGAGTCGTTCGAGCCAAGAGTCACAGCTCAGGAGTTTGGTATGAATAAAATCGCCTCCGTGAGTCTTCGTGGAACAATACAGTTTGCGGTAATATTTAGTAAATTACGAATCAATGACGGATGGGATGCATTTGTAGGAAACGAAATTTCGATGAGAGTCCACCGATAGACTTAGAATGTAATCCCTGCTTTGAATGAGTCCTTTCAGCTCCTGTCACCATAATTTGCCCACTTGTATTTCCGGCTCAAATAGAGTATTAGTTTTCTTCGCTCAGATAAAATAGCGGTTGTTCAGAGTGAGCCTTTCATGTTCACTGGCATTCGATGGGCCCATTTCTCCCCTTTCTTTACATGCGCCTAAGGACTAGGCGGTAGCAGTAGTATTATTCCCCTTTAAATCAGATTCTAACACATCCGTGTGCAATAAAAAGAAACACCGAACCTAACTTTTTCTAGCCTAAGTTTACCTAACCAATGGTCACTAATTTTATTAATTTCCCTTAAAAATATCAATATTTACATATATATTGTAGCCAAAGATCATTGTAAAAAATACGAAATAAATTTAAATTATTATGCATGTGAATATGTACAAATATATGTTAAAAACCAAACATCATTGCATTGTGGGTATGTTGTTATTGTCACAATGTAAAAAAATCATTACATGTAAAATAAAAAATGTAGCCAACCCTTCTAAGGCAACAAGTAAAAAATTTACAACACCTATAAATGTCCCAATAAGTAAACAAAATTAGACAACAGCAGTAAAAGTTGCTAACGTTACAATGATTTGTCTAAATTAAATACCATTTAACCAAGGGCGTCGTCAGGAATTTTCCCAAGTGGGGTAAGATTACGGACATATATCTATATATGGGGGCGAAATTTATAGATGAATCATGAAAAGGTACAAATTATTTTTATGTATTTCATTAATTAATTACATAATAGTATAAACTATTGTTATAGCAGACTACAGTTTACTAATGTCTTAAACGTCTTCTTCTGGAAATTTACGCTTTTCTCCTCTTTGTAGCATATTGATAAAACGGCTACGGTAAATCGACACTTTTCGGTGTTTCAGGGCGTCCGTCCATTACATGTTTATGTTAAATAAAAATCAATAACAAGCGTTGTTGATTTCGCTAATTCAACACAATTGATATGTTATCAATACTGATTCAACACAACGGAGGGTGTCATATTAGTACTATCACAGTATAGCATTACCGACATTACACAATAAACGGTGATGATTTCACACAAAAAGTGGTGATTGCACTGGGAATCAGAAAAGTGTTGAATTAACACAGCCACTTTTGTGGTGCGAACCATTTGTGGAAGGGGCAAATTCCCAGGTACTTATAGATACTTCCCCGAAACTTTATTCTATTTCTACTTTCTAGGGAAGAACTGATAAAATCATTTTAAAAATAAAATAAAATCCAAATAATTATAATTTTCAAATTAACATAATTTAATCTGAACATAGTACAATATTTTCTAACAATGACTTATCAGTAACGCCGGACAGTAGCATATCCAACATCTTTAAATAGTTCATGTCTTACTATCTCGCATGTTAGAACTCGTTCATTACAATAGCAATTAATTCAGTGTGATTAATGGCTATAGTAGTAGATAATTTGAAAACATAAAAACAGAAACGGCAAAACATTGTCAGACAAAATTTTTTGAATAATTCAAGTAAATTTAATACTTTGTGTAATAATACTTTCATCAAATGGTTGGTTGTCGAAGATTACAGAAAAAAAAATATTTTAACAAACATTAATAGATAATTTATGTGCAAGATTGCCTCTCCAAGAAGATGATTATTGGGTAACCTTTGTTCTGCATGAGTTATTAATCATGGCCAAATGATGCTATGTAAATGTTGTACTGTTTCCAGTGCGTGTTGTATTGGTTGGTCATTTCAAAACCGATCAACAGAAGTCAATATCAGACATTCTGTAGACCAACAATCAAATTGTTTGTTAGGAACTCCAAGAATGTCATCGGTTAGTTGTATTGTCATGAGCACAAAACGAATTAAGATTTGCTTTAATGATTTCACAGATTACTAATATTAGAAACATATTAGAACAATGGTTCAACGTGTTTTTCATTAACACATTGGTCTACCGTCAGATAACCTTAGACTAGAATGATTACATGACAGAACAGCGTTGCCAGAACAGTGTGCGACAAAACAGCGCCGTACATAACAGAGCAAGCGACAAAATACCGTTTGCCGTAACAGTGTGTGCCACAACAGCGCCAGTGCTGAAACAGAGCAATATGCAACATTGTTGTTTAAGAAAAGCGCCGTTCTAAACAGAGCAGATCGAAAGTGTGCGAATCACACTTATTTTTCTCTCACTCTGTCGTACCCAACGTAAATTGGGCAACGCAGCGGTTGACAAATGAAGGTGTGGTAAACATTAACATTGCGGACCCAAGGAAATTCCGGGGAAAATACATGAAATACGAAACTAATTTAGTTCCGATTCAATTGAGATGGGAATATTTCAAGAAATTCCCCCTAAAAGGGTCAGTTGACCTTTAATAAGAACAAGAATTGAGTTAATTTCAGGTTGAGATGAGTAATTAACCTTGTATTTGAACTTTCACATAAAATTTCGTAATTTTCGCAGTTTCCTTGATTCAGTTCTTTACAAAACGCACTTGAAGCCGTACATGTCTATAATTTTTGTACACCTATGGACAAAGGTTTTAATGCGTGTCATTTGCTGACTTCGACATGGATCAACTTTACTTTGTCCTGCAGCTTTAGCCAGCTATTGAACCATATGTACACTAGGCTGCGGTTCCGTAGTTGGTGTTGCTTCGAACATCGAATTCTTATTGCTTTATTCAAATCTATTTCTTTGCCGAATTTCGCCCTAAATTAGTGACCATTGGAACGTGGAGGGAAGGGAATGTCAGGTGCGGTCATGTATCTTTACATTTTTCACTCTCGGAGCCGGTGAGCGAACCTGGCGTGCGGAAGGCACAACCACATTCGGAACTGCACCCGAAGACTATATCACTGTAAATAATTATTACAGACATTTCTATATAACTAGCCACAACCGGC